>OZ024746.1:102135710-102310710 GCA_964016885.1 Eledone cirrhosa
CTATTATATATATATATATATAAAGAAAATTATTGCCACATCTGAATTAAAAGCCCAAATCAACACATTTTCAGATTTAATCCATTTAGTTTTGAGTTCAGATTTGTGTGTGTTGTGTAATATGCAGCTAGCTATAGCTCACCCTGTCAAATAAAAGCATTGACTATTCAAATGGCCAGTAGAAAACAATATAAAAAAATGTTTTAACAGAAGTTATATTGCCAAGAAAGCCAACATTAGAAAAAATAAAAGAGAAAGAAAAAATATTAGGGAAGAAGTGTGAAATATACATAGGAAAGTTTTATTTTTTAACCTTGATCATAATTCTCTTCAAAAATCTCGGACACTTTAACTGAAGGAAAGAAAGCATATTTATGCCACTTTACACAAATGTGTCTAGAGATAAGCATAGTTTTTTTTAATGTAATATTTTTCAAATAATCCATTTTCACCATCATTCTTTGAACTAATTATTTGGGGGTGGAACCCATACACTACAGAAATGTTAAAGAAAATATGTATGTTGAAAAATTAAAATGAATTTAAGGAAAAAAAATTACATTCTAACAAAACGAAAACACTACTGCTTCCAACTACAATGTTAAAAGCTTCAGCTTTTCATATAGAGTAACAAAAATGTAACTTTACTATCAGGCAATTACAGTACATATTTGAAGATAAGACAAGTAAAATGAAATTAGAGTCAGTTCAATTTAAAAGAATTGAAAAAAAAAAAAAAGAGGTAATAAAATAAAACTTAAAACTCACACTAATATTTTTTAAAGCTACAATGTTTTTCCAAACTTAATTCAGAGCACATAGAAAAAGGAACTGGTTAGCAAGTATTTCTTCATAGTTTTCATACTTTAGACAATTTAGCAAAAGATTACATAATGGGAAGGAAGAAAGAAAAAAAAGTTGAAATAAAATCAATTCTTGCTACTTCTGATTCAGCATAATTTGCTATTATGACATTAACTCTTATGAGTGGATGTCACTAGACATTAACTTTCATTAGAGTAAGGTTAGAATATTTATAACAATTAAAAATAATAAAGATAGTATATATGGCAACTTAATGCCAGTCCAATGCTAAACCAACAAGATTTGTTGCTAGCAAATTCAATATTTGTCAGTAAAAGTTCTGTTATCATCTTCCAGATTAAAAAAAAAAAAATTGTGAAAAAAAAGTGGAAAAAAAATTTATAACTTCTTTTTCGAATTGTATTCAGAATCTACATCCTCAAACCATATTGTTAAGTCAAAGTCACTGAATTGTGAACAAGACAATAACATGGTGAAGTAATAGTACACACATGGGTGCATTTAGCAAAGTTTACAGCTTTGATGCTTGAAATAACCAAGTTAGTTTAATTTAAGGATTAGAGACTCAGAGTCTACTTCTTGGTTTTTGTCAAATCGGGGGGAGGGGGCGGGGGGAACAAGGATACCATTTTGTAAGGTTCCGTTTATAGTACTAAACTACAAGTTATCTTAAGCATTTTCCCTTGTATTCAACTTTTTTTTTTTAATATGTTAAATATTTTTTTGTCATGTCTTTTAAAGCTACTTGGGACAACAGGATGCATTTTATAAATTATTTTTTCCCCTGTATACAAACCAAAAAATGTTTTGCTAAAAAGGTCACTAATTGATCCAATATATGTTGTTTTTTTGTTTGCTTTTTTCTTCAATAACAGCAAAATAAAGTTTGAGAACCAAACCTTACAAAAACGTTGTTGAAAATGTTTTTCTTTTCTATTGAGGTAATAAAATTTTCAATTAGTTTATAATGAAACTGGTACCTTAAGTATCCAATATTTCAGCATTTAAGACAATAGAATTTAAGATGCTTGAGAAAAGTTCATCCAACTGTATGTTTTACAAACATATCATAAATATGTAAAAATGGCTTATTTTATCTTAAATTGATATAGTTTTCATAGAATATCAGTCACTAAATTCTATTGGGAAGCTGATTTGTCAATTTGGTATCGGAAATTTTGAATTGCAATTTTTCTTTTTGTTGCAAATCAAATCAAGATAAAGAATGATTGCTTATATGAAGCAAGTGTATTATATTGTCATTTGTTTTAATGTTAGATATATATTAGTCTAGTCAGCATCTGATGCAGTATCAACTGTGAGATACAAAAGTTTATAGTAAATGAATTAGCAGCCATCTTAGGCTGTTGGTCACAAGTTGGTGCATAGTTAGGCTAATAAATCAGTTTTGTAGGATCAGATATCTATATTTCCTCCCTACCAAATATTTTGTAGGAACAGATATAAATCTATATTTCCTCCCTACCAAGTAGTGTTAACGAGACTTGACAGACAAACATGAAAATATTTATAACTGAAATTATTAAGCACTTACTTTGTCCCAGCTGTCTGATTTTGAAAATGTTGTAAATCAACTGACAACTACAAATATATGTATAGTTGTAGTAGGAGTAGGACAATAAGGAAATTATAGTAGGAACTAAATCAATAAATATCATAAAATATCAATCAAATCAAATATATAATTGAAAGAAATTAATAAAAAGGTATTGTGTGCATCCTGTTATGTCCAACATTATATGTTGTAGATACATGAAGGCAGAGGGAGAAAAGAAAATAATTAAAAAATGAAAATATATCATGGTAGCTAGACCTACACATGAATTTTAGATGAATCTAGTTAAAAGTGGACAAAAAGTAATTTACTATGGAACTCCCTTACAATCAGAAATAATTCAACATGACCTAAAGAGCATCAGATTTAGTTGGGATAAAAATTAAAAATAAATGAAAGGACACAATATATTCAGTAATTGTGTTTTCTGTTTTTGAAACTAAGAGTCCATAGACCAGGCCCACGTCTGGCACAGGTACTGCTGAAGTTTCCACATCTAACGATAAATTACTTAATCCATACTAACATTAGGATCATGTTAGAAACTATTAGTGTAATGTTATTTAGAACAGATTTTCAAAAGAGAGAGAACAAGTAGGGCTGGAAAAAAAAAACTTTTTTTTTTTCAGTAATACTTTCTTCAGGTGCCTGAAAAGTTAATTATTTCAAGAGGCAGTACTTAATAACTATTGACTGCCCTTGCAGCGGAAGCTCGCAGTGATAGCCAAGTCTCATTATCACCACTCGATCATGGCTGCTGTTGTCGTAGTCGTAGTACTAATTGTAGTAGCACAGCCCATCTTGCATATCGTAGCCACTGGCACAGACACCATTCATTTGTAAACGAGTCTCTGCCAGCACAAAGGGGGGGAAAAAGTTTTTAAAAAAAAAATGAGGGGGCGGGTGGAAAAAAAAAGGAAAAAATTTGTCATTGTACAAAAAACAAATATGAAATGTACAAAAATAATACATTTCTCTGTATAAAATGCCGTCAAAAATAAATCAACTTCAGCCGTACTTACACAGGCTTAATTCCCTGCACAGCATGGTTCCTGTCACAACAGCATACAGATGTTTAAATAACAAGATGAAGTGGGACATTACAATGAAACAGTGAAAACAATGAGCTAATGTTCATCAAGCAAACCATTTTTTTTTTTCATTTGGAAGGGTAAAGTATGCAACATGGGACAGAAAAGGAAGAGTGAACTTTAGCTGAGTGTTTTCACTCCAGGAATGGAACATGTTTTCTAGCTTTCTAATGAATCAGTCAGATAGTCCAATGATGGAAAACTCCAAATAGCAACATATTGAGTTACCAACGATTCCAATGTATATGATAGAGTATATCTTCACAAGTGCTTATGGCAACTGGATATTCAGGCATGCACAAAAAGCATGCTAAAGCACTAATTGGCTAAGTTAATCCAGTCCAACATTTCGACACTAAATATCAAAACATTTCTCCAAATATATCTAAACAAAATAATTTCTTTTTTTTTTTTTTTCTGATTAGTTTTTGATCTGAAGGATATACTTTTTATGTAAATGAATGAGTTTTGGAACAAATGGACTAGAAACAGCAGTTTGGTAAAACATGAAATTAAAAACAAGTGATGAATACATGTATGATGTGAGGAAATGAAGATCTACAAGAATAAATAAATCAAAACAAACAGTAATGAAATGATAGTACAACTGTCAGTCTTAATAAAATAACATCTAAGACATGATAGTACAACTGTCAGTCTTGATAAAATAACATCTAAGACATGATAGTACAACTGTCAGTCTTGATAAAATAACATCTAAGAATTGAATAACTAGGACCAAAAGTTATCTATCACGATAAACCATCTTAGCAATTTGACTTTGCATCTATGAAGACCTTTCATTTAATATATCATAGAAAAGTCAGCAGAATGGAACCAATTCCTTATATTTAGAGAGAATTGAGCTGAACATGGTCAGTTCTATAGATTTGATTATAGTTCATGTCTATATACATGAACTATAATCAAATCTAGAGAAACAACTATATACTGATGGAGAGAGAGGAATTCTCTAGATATCAACATCATTTATCATTTTACATCGTGTAGGTGTCACGACAAAAAAACACACAGTCCACGCTGTAATGTGGCCGTGTAGGCAACACGGTAAAAACCTCCCAGACCCACACTGTAAATGTGGTTGGTGTTAGGAAGGGCATCCAACTGTAGAAAACCTGCCAGACAGTCCTATGCGAGCAAGACAATCACTCTTGCCTCAAGTGGGACTACCCCCGTCCAAACCCATGCAAGCGTGGAACACGGACGTTAAACGTTGATGATGATGATGATGATGATGATCTACTTTTCCATGCTTGCATGGGTTAGACCTACGTGTGATAGAAAACTAAAGAATTTTGTATTGAACAATTTTCAAAACTAAATGAAACCAATGAGATAAGCTGTAAAATTATTTCTTATAAAGAAGTAAGAAATATAGAAGCTATTTATATTGGTAAAAACAATTATTTATTTAATATGTCATAATCTTAATTACTAAGTTCTACTGCATCTATTAAGATTAAAAAAGAAAATCATTTAATCAGAGATTTTATCAAGAAAAACAAAAGCAATTGCAAATACCAAAGATTTCCTAAAAAGTTAGCAATGTTATATTTTAATGATGATTGCTAATTCTTAAAGGTGTACCAACATTCACACACACACACATTATCTCTCATACACACATTTAAATAAATGATAGTAATTATTAAAGAATAATAAAACTAAAAAGAGAAAAGTTTTGTTCAGTCAGTTAATGGATGAGAAACAAAATATAAAAGTAAAACAATAGAAAATTAAACCAAAAAAATTAAAATAGTTTAAATAACTAATCTTTTGTTTTCATGTTTTACCAATAATGAAGATACCGTGGACATTTCTAGTGTGACAGGAACCAGAGTTAAAACAGGCTTGAGTTGGAAAGCTAAGCCTTTGCCATGACTATTGTCTCTGAGGGGGGCCCATTATTGGTTTGTTCCTTTTTGGTTGAGACAGAAGTGGTTTCATTGGAGTCATGGTTGCTGTTGCTGTTGTTGTTATTATTATTGGTGTTATTGTTATTGTTGTTGTTTACACTAGCAGCTTTTCTGTCTTTGTTGCTTATTGTACTATTTGAATTTAGCTTCTCATCAGCATTAGCGTATTTACCAGTTTTATCACCTTCAGAGTTGGATAAAAATTGAGACATTTTTACAACAGAAGAACCAGTCCTGGGATAAAAGAAAATATAAATTAGAAAAAAAACAGAAAAAAATACAATATATAATAGTGGTGCCCCACCATGGCCTCTACCTGACAGCTGAAACATGTAATAGAGTAACATGGTTTATAATAGTATTTTGTATGTTCCATTCTTATAAGGCTGGATGTCTTTCTTAACATAAACCAACTTACAGAGGCCCTAGGTGATTTTATTGTGGCAGCAGAATTAGTTGGCTATGTACATCAAGACTACAAACTATGCTCTATTCTACGTTGTTTCTATGCATTTAAGGCATGGGACGAAAAGGGTGAATAGAAGAGGAAGCAATGACATGAGTGGGGGAAGTGAACTTGACTATGATGGGAGAAACAAAGTGATTGGGGGAGAGGCTGGAGAGGAGGAATAACAGAAGAGAGTGTTGGAAGAGGGTGTTATAAACAATGGAAGTAGGAGAATAATGGGAGAGTGAAGGTAATGAGAAAAAGTAATGACAAAGGCAGTGATGGCAGCTACATGCTGGATGGTGAAAAAGAAACCATTTGTTAAAATAGTGTATCAATAACAAAGTAGCTTGGAGTAGAAGAAGAAGGATGGTAGGGTATATTAGGTAGAAACACCTGATGGTAGGGTAGATCAGGTAGAAACAATGACGGTAGGGTAGATTAGGTAGAAAGACCTGATGGTATGGTATATTAAGTAGAAAGAGCTGATGGAATCACTCTTACAAAGAGTCGTGGTAAGAGAGAGAAATAAAGTAATAAAATTGGTGGTTATGAAAGTACGTATATGTGTATATATATGTATATATATTTAGACATTGGAATGTCTCCACAAGAAAGTAAAGTGTCAAATGTTTTCCAAAGCTATATCAAAACCCAATCACTGCAAAAAAAAGAAATGTAAAGCCTACACCTCTGCAACTTTAGTTGGCCTCTTATGAAGTTACATCTCATGGAAGATTTTTCTGGTGATTTGATGATAAAGACTGCAGTACTATTATGAAAAACAATGTAAAATGAAGTGTTTCTTCACTTAACACAATGTACTAGCTAGTCCAGGAATTGAACCCATGACCTTATGACTGTGATCCTAAAATCATGCTCCACTATGATTTTGTCAACTATTAACAATAAAAACATTTCCATAAACTTAAGATAATGAAACTGTCAGACTTACTCTCCTGAAATTTCAACAGTGCAGCCTCTTCCTCGGACAATGGCAACTGCATTAGAACCTCGAGTATTTCGAGGTTTACTTCCCGGCCTTGGACGAGCTCTTAGTGGACGTCTAGTGGGAGGCCGGAACCCTCGACCTCTTGAGAAACGAGCCTCATTCTGAGACAGAGGAAAAAAAAAAGATGAAAGGATGAAAATCAAGTAATAAATTGTATGATTTAAATACAACTTAGCTGTAAGTTACTTACAGAAACTAGTGTTTTATCAGAAGACCACCACAATACAAATGCAACACTAAATATTAAAACACACTATTTTATCCACTACCCAGTGTAATACTGGATGAGTATTTTAAACTTGGCAGAGCCCATACCTCTCCAAGCCTGAGTACAGCAGATTTCTTCCAGAGAAGTAAGAAAGAGATATAGAGGAAGAATCGACCCTAGTATTAGACTGGTATATTTTTTACTGACCTCGGTGGAATTTGGACTCAGAGAGTAAATAGCTGGAACAAATACTACAAAGCATCTGACGTTCTAACAACTCTACCAATTTACCACCTTAAACAATTATAACGGAGTACAAATTTATCTGAAAAGATGGTCATAAATTTACACTGTAAGATGGATAATGAGCTAGTTGGACATAATACAGAGTCCACAGTGTCTAGAATTGTTCATCACTGTTTTACATCAAATTTCAATGTTGGTATGTGGGTACTAGGTGTTTTGTCATCGTGGCACCAGCCCTACCACTCTATATAGTAGGTTGGATACATTATATTGGGGGAGGAAGACCTAAAAGTTGTTCTATGTCATAGATCAGTTGAAACAAAAGAGACTAGAAATAAGAATGGAGTAGAAGAGAACACATTGTTACTTACTGATTGCCTTAATCCTCTGCCCATACCATAAAGAGCTGTTGAAGCTTTCCCTCGAATTGCTCTGTTTGATGCAACATTGCGAGATACTCTATAGACAAAATGTTCACATTAAATTATTTCAAAAATTATACACACAAGCAGGATCTGTGGAATATATAATAGGGCGTTCTCTCTAATATATAATAGGGGGACCTGGATATATATACTAGGGGGACCAGTGGAATATATACTAGAGGGTCCACTGGAATATATACTAGAGGGACTTGTGGAATATATATTAGAGGGACCACTGGAATATATACTAGAGGGACCTGTGTAATATATACTAGAGGGACCACTCGAATATATAAAAGAGGGACCTGTGGAATATATACTAGAGGGAGCTGTGAAATATATACTAGAGGGACCACTGGAATATATACGAGAGAGACCCGTGTAATATATACTAGAGGGACCACTCGAATATATAAAAGAGGGACCTGTGGAATATATACTAGAGGGAGCTGTGAAATATATACTAGAGGGACCACTGGAATATATACGAGAGGGACCTGTGGAACATATACTATAGGCACCTGTGGAATATATATTAGAGGGACCACTGGAATATATACTAGAGGGACCACTGGAATATATACTAGAAGGAGCTGTGGAATATATACTAGAGGGACCACTGGAATATATACTAGAGGGATCACTGGAATTCATACAAGAGGGACCACTGGAATACATACTAGAGAGACCACTGGAATACATACTAGAGGGACCACTGGAATATATACTAGAGGGACCTGTGGACTATATACTAGAGGGACCTCTGGAATATATACTAGAGGGACCACTGGAATATATACTAGAGGGATCACTGGAATTCATACAAGAGGGACCACTGGAATACATACTAGAGAGACCACTGGAATACATACTAGAGGGACCACTGGAATATATACTAGAGGGACCTGTGGACTATATACCAGAGAGACTACTGGAATACATACTAGAGGGACCCCTGGAATATATACTAGAGGGACCTCTGGAATATATACTAGAGGGACCACTGGAATATATACTAGAAGGAGCTGTGGAATATATACTAGAGGGACCACTGGAATATATACTAGAGGGATCACTGGAATTCATACAAGAGGGACCACTGGAATACATACTAGAGAGACCACTGGAATACATACTAGAGGGACCACTGGAATATATACTAGAGGGACCTGTGGACTATATACTAGAGAGACTACTGGAATACATACTAGAGGGACCTCTGGAATATATACTAGAGGGACCTCTGGAATATATACTAGAGGGACCACTGGAATATACACTAGAGGGAGCTGTGGAATATATACTAGAGAGACCACTGGAATATATACTAGAGGGAGCTGTGGAATCTATACTAGAGCGACCACTGGAATATATACTAAGGGACCTGTGGAATATATACTAGAGAGACCTGTGGAATATATACTAGAGGGACTTGTGGAATATATACTAGAGGGACTTGTGGAATATATACTAGAGGGACTTGTGGAATATATACTAGAGGGACCACTGGAATATATACTAGAGGGACCACTCGAATATATATACTAGAGGGACCTGTGGAATATATACTAGAGGGACCACCGGAATATATACTAGAGGGAACACCGGAATATATACAAAAGGGACCACCGGAAAGTATAATAGAGGGACCACTGGAATGTATACTAGAGGGACCTCTGGAATATATAATGGAGGGACCTGTGGAATACATACTAGAGGGACTAATGGAATATAAACTAGAAGTACCTGTGGAATATATACTAGAAGTACCTGTGGAATGTATACTAGAGGGACCTGTGGAATATATATACTAGAGGGACCTGTGGAATATATACTAGAGGGACAATTGGAATATATACTAGAGGGACCACTGGAAAATACACTAGAGGGACCTGTGGAATATATACTAGAGGGACCAATGAAATATATACTAGAGCGACCTGAGGAATATATACTAGAGAGACCTGCGGAATATATACTAGAGGGACCTGTGGAATATATACTAGAGGGACATGTGGAATATATACTAGAGGGACCTGTGGAATATATACTAGAGGCACCTGTGGAATAAATACTAGAGGGACCTGTGGAATATATACTACAGGGACTACTGGAATATATAATAGAGGGACCACTGGAATATATACTAGATGGACCTGTGGAATATATACTCGGGGGACCACTGGAATTTATACTAGAGGGACCATTGGAATATATACTAGAGGGAACTGCGAAATATATACTAGAGCAGGGACGACTGGAATATATACAAGAGAGACCTCTGGAATATATACTAGAGGAGGGAACACTGGAATATATACTAGAGGGACCACTGGAACATATACAAGAGGGACCTGTGGAATATATACTAGAGGAACTACTGGAATATATACTACAGGGACCTGTGGAATATATACTAGAGGGACTACTGGAATATATACTAGAGGGACTACTGGAATATATACTAGACAGACCACTGGAATATATACTAGACGGACCACTGGAATATATACTACACGGACCACTGGAATATATACTAAAGAGACCACCGGAAAATATAATAGAGGGACCACTGAAATATATGCTAGAGGGACCTGTGGAATATATACTAGAGGGACCACAGGAATGTATATTAGAAGGATAGAGGGACCAGTGGAATATATACTAGAGGGACCTGTGGACTATATACCAGAGAGACCACTGCAATATAAACTAGAGGGACCTGTGGAATATTTACTAGAGGGACCTGCGGAATATATACTAGAGGGACCACTGGAATATATACTAGAGGGACCACTGGAATATATACTAGAGGGATCTGTGGAATATATACTAGAGGGAACTGCGAAATATATACTAGAGCAGGGACGACTGGAATATATACAACGGGGACCTCTGGAATATATACTAGAGGAGGGAACACTGGAATATATACTAGAGGGACTAGAGGGACCTGTGGAATATATACTAAAGGGACTACTGGAATATATACTAGAGGGACCTGTGGAATATATACTAGAGGGACCACTGGAATATATACTAGAGGGACCATCGGAATATATACTAAAGGGACCGCCGGAAAATATAATAGAGGGACCACTGAAATATATATTAGAGGGACCACAGGAATGTATATTAGAGGGATAGAGGGACCAGTGGAATATATACTAGAGGGACCAGTGGAATATATACTAGAGGGACTACTGGCATATATACTAGAGGGACCTGTGGAATATATACTAGAGGGACCACTAGAATATACACTAGAGGGAGCTGTGGAATATACACTAGAGGGAGCTGTAGAATATACACTAGAGGGAGCTGTAGAATATAAACTAGAGGGACCGGTGGAATATATACTATAGGGACCAGTGGAATATATACTAGAGGGACCTGTGGAATATATACTAGAGGGACCACTGGAATATATACTAGAGGGACTAGAGGGACCTGTGGAATATATACTAAAGGGACTACTGGAATATATACTAGAGGGACCTGTGGAATATATACTAGAGGGACCACTGGAATATATACTAGAGGGACCATCGGAATATATACTAAAGGGACCGCCGGAAAATATAATAGAGGGACCACTGAAATATATATTAGAGGGACCACAGGAATATATACTAGAGGGACCACAGTAATGTATATTAGAGGGATAGAGGGACCAGTGGAATATATACTAGAGGGACCAGTGGAATATATACTAGAGGGACTACTGGCATATATACTAGAGGGACCTGTGGAATATATACTAGAGAGACCACTGCAATATAAACTAGAGGGAACTGTGGAATATTTACTAGAGGGACCTGCGGAATATATACTAGAGGGACCTGGGGAATATATACTAGAGGGACCACTGGAATATATACTAGAGGGACCACTGGAATATATGCAACGGGGACCTCTGGAATATATACTAGAGGAGGGAACACTGGAATATATACTAGAGGGACCTGTGGAATATATACTAAAGGGACTACTGGAATATATACTAGAGGGACCTGTGGAATATATACTAGAGGGACCACTGGAATATATACTAGAGGGACCATCGGAATATATACTAAAGGGACCGCCGGAAAATATAATAGAGGGACCACTGAAACATATATTAGAGGGACCACAGGAATATATACTAGAGGGACCACAGGAATGTATATTAGAGGGATAGAGGGACCAGTGGAATATATACTAGAGGGACCAGTGGAATATATACTAGAGGGACTACTGGCATATATACTAGAGGGACCTGTGGAATATATACTAGAGGGACCACTAGAATATACACTAGACGGAGCTGTGGAATATACACTAGAGGGAGCTGTAGAATATAAACTAGAGGGACCGGTGGAATATATACTATAGGGACCAGTGGAATATATACTAGAGGGACCTGTGGAATATATACTAGAGGGACCACTGGAATATATACTAGAGGGACTAGAGGGACCCGTGGAATATATACTAAAGGGACTACTGGAATATATACAAGAGGGACCTGTGGAATATATACTAGAGGGACCATCGGAATATATACTAAAGGGACCACTGGAAAATATAATAGAGGGACCACTGAAATATATATTAGAGGGACCACAGGAATATATACTAGAGGGACCACAGGAATGTATATTAGAGGGATAGAGGGACCAGTGGAATATATACTAGAGGGACCAGTGGAATATATACTAGAGGGACTACTGGCATATATACTACAGGGACCTGTGGAATATATACTAGAGGGACCACTAGAATATACACTAGAGGGAGCTGTGGAATATACACTAGAGGGACCGGTGGAATATATATTAGAGGGATAGAGGGACCACTGGAATATATACTAGTAGGACCTATGGAATATGTGGAATACATACTAGAGGGACCACTGGAATATATACTAGAGGGATCACTGGAATATATACTAGAGGGACCTGTGGAATATATACTAGAGGGACCACTGAAATATATACTAGAGATACCTGTGGAATATATACTAGAGGGACCACTGGAATATATACTAGTGAGACCTGTGGAATACATACTAGAGGGACCACTGGAATATATACTAGAGGGACCACTGGAATATATACTAAAAAGGCTACTGGCATATATACTAGAGGGACCTGTGGAATATATACTAGAGGGAGCTGTGGAATATATACTAAGGGACCTGTGGAATATATACTAGAGGAACCACTGGATTATATACTAGAGTGACCTGTGGAATATATACTAGAGGGACCTGTGGAACATATACTCGACGAAGGAACCTCTGGAATATATACTCGAGGAGGGACCACTGGAATATATACTGAATAATAGAGGGGCCACTCGAATATATACTAGAGAGACCTGTGGAACATATACTAGAAGGACCTGTGGAATATATACTAGAGGGACCTCTGGAATATATACTAGAGGGACCACTGGAATATATACTAGAGGGACCACTGGAATATATACTAGTGGGACCTATGGAATATATACTAGAGGGACCACTGGAATATATACTAGAGGGACCACTGAAATATATACTAGAGGGACCTGTGGAATATATACTAGAAGGACCAATGGAATATATACTAGAGGGACCTGTGGAATATATACTAGAGGTACCACTGGAATACATACCAGAGGGACTACTGGAATATGTACTAGAGGGACCACTGGAATATATACTAGAGGGACCACTGGAATATATACTAGAGGAACTACTGGAATATATACTAGAGGGACCACTGGAATATATACTAGAGGAACCACTGGAGCATATACTAGAGGGACGTGTGGAATATATACTAGAGTGAGCTGTAGAATATATACTAGAGGGACTACTGTAATATATACTAGAGGGACCTGTGGAATATATACTAGAGGGACCTGTGGAATATATACTAGAGGGACTACTGTAATATATTCTAGAGGGACTACTGTAATATATACTAGACGGACCAGTGGAATATATACTAGAGGGACCAGAGGAATATATACTAGAGGGACCTCTGGAATATATACTAGAGGGACCACTGGAATATATACTAGAGGGACCTGTGGAATATATACGAGAGAGACCACTGCAATATAAACTAGAGGGATCTGTGGAATATATACTAGAGGGAACTGCGAAATATATACTAGAGCAGGGACGACTGGAATATATACAACGGGGACCTCTGGAATATATACTAGAGGAGGGAACACTGGAATATATACTAGAGGGACTAGAGGGACCTGTGGAATATATACTAAAGGGACTACTGGAATATATACTAGAGGGACCTGTGGAATATATACTAGAGGGACCACTGGAATATATACTAGAGGGACCATCGGAATATATACTAAAGGGACCGCCGGAAAATATAATAGAGGGACCACTGAAATATATATTAGAGGGACCACAGGAATATATACTAGAGGGACCACAGGAATGTATATTAGAGGGATAGAGGGACCAGTGGAATATATACTAGAGGGACCAGTGGAATATATACTAGAGGGACTACTGGCATATATACTAGAGGGACCTGTGGAATATATACTAGAGGGACCACTAGAATATACACTAGAGGGAGCTGTGGAATATACACTAGAGGGAGCTGTAGAATATACACTAGAGGGAGCTGTAGAATATAAACTAGAGGGACCGGTGGAATATATACTATAGGGACCAGTGGAATATATACTAGAGGGACCTGTGGAATATATACTAGAGGGACCACTGGAATATATACTAGAGGGACTAGAGGGACCTGTGGAATATATACTAAAGGGACTACTGGAATATATACTAGAGGGACCTGTGGAATATATACTAGAGGGACCACTGGAATATATACTAGAGGGACCATCGGAATATATACTAAAGGGACCGCCGGAAAATATAATAGAGGGACCACTGAAATATATATTAGAGGGACCACAGGAATATATACTAGAGGGACCACAGTAATGTATATTAGAGGGATAGAGGGACCAGTGGAATATATACTAGAGGGACCAGTGGAATATATACTAGAGGGACTACTGGCATATATACTAGAGGGACCTGTGGAATATATACTAGAGAGACCACTGCAATATAAACTAGAGGGAACTGTGGAATATTTACTAGAGGGACCTGCGGAATATATACTAGAGGGACCTGGGGAATATATACTAGAGGGACCACTGGAATATATACTAGAGGGACCACTGGAATATATACTAGAGGAGGGAACACTGGAATATATACTAGAGGGACCTGTGGAATATATACTAAAGGGACTACTGGAATATATACTAGAGGGACCTGTGGAATATATACTAGAGGGACCACTGGAATATATACTAGAGGGACCATCGGAATATATACTAAAGGGACCGCCGGAAAATATAATAGAGGGACCACTGAAACATATATTAGAGGGACCACAGGAATATATACTAGAGGGACCACAGGAATGTATATTAGAGGGATAGAGGGACCAGTGGAATATATACTAGAGGGACCAGTGGAATATATACTAGAGGGACTACTGGCATATATACTAGAGGGACCTGTGGAATATATACTAGAGGGACCACTAGAATATACACTAGACGGAGCTGTGGAATATACACTAGAGGGAGCTGTAGAATATAAACTAGAGGGACCGGTGGAATATATACTATAGGGACCAGTGGAATATATACTAGAGGGACCTGTGGAATATATACTAGAGGGACCACTGGAATATATACTAGAGGGACCCGTGGAATATATACTAAAGGGACTACTGGAATATATACAAGAGGGACCTGTGGAATATATACTAGAGGGACCATCGGAATATATACTAAAGGGACCACTGGAAAATATAATAGAGGGACCACTGAAATATATATTAGAGGGACCACAGGAATATATACTAGAGGGACCACAGGAATGTATATTAGAGGGATAGAGGGACCAGTGGAATATATACTAGAGGGACCAGTGGAATATATACTAGAGGGACTACTGGCATATATACTACAGGGACCTGTGGAATATATACTAGAGGGACCACTAGAATATACACTAGAGGGAGCTGTGGAATATACACTAGAGGGACCGGTGGAATATATATTAGAGGGATAGAGGGACCACTGGAATATATACTAGTAGGACCTATGGAATATGTGGAATACATACTAGAGGGACCACTGGAATATATACTAGAGGGATCACTGGAATATATACTAGAGGGACCTGTGGAATATATACTAGAGGGACCACTGAAATATATACTAGAGATACCTGTGGAATATATACTAGAGGGACCACTGGAATATATACTAGTGAGACCTGTGGAATACATACTAGAGGGACCACTGGAATATATACTAGAGGGACCACTGGAATATATACTAAAAAGGCTACTGGCATATATACTAGAGGGACCTGTGGAATATATACTAGAGGGAGCTGTGGAATATATACTAAGGGACCTGTGGAATATATACTAGAGGAACCACTGGATTATATACTAGAGTGACCTGTGGAATATATACTAGAGGGACCTGTGGAACATATACTCGACGAAGGAACCTCTGGAATATATACTCGAGGAGGGACCACTGGAATATATACTGAATAATAGAGGGGCCACTCGAATATATACTAGAGAGACCTGTGGAACATATACTAGAAGGACCTGTGGAATATATACTAGAGGGACCTCTGGAATATATACTAGAGGGACCACTGGAATATATACTAGAGGGACCACTGGAATATATACTAGTGGGACCTATGGAATATATACTAGAGGGACCACTGGAATATATACTAGAGGGACCACTGAAATATATACTAGAGGGACCTGTGGAATATATACTAGAAGGACCAATGGAATATATACTAGAGGGACCTGTGGAATATATACTAGAGGTACCACTGGAATACATACCAGAGGGACTACTGGAATATGTACTAGAGGGACCACTGGAATATATACTAGAGGGACCACTGGAATATATACTAGAGGAACTACTGGAATATATACTAGAGGGACCACTGGCATATGTACTAGAGGGACCACTGGAATATATACTAGAGGAACCACTGGAGCATATACTAGATGGACGTGTGGAATATATACTAGAGGGACCTGTGGAATATATACTAGAGTGAGCTGTGGAATATATACTAGAGGGACCACTGGAATATATACTAAAGGGACCACTGGAATATATACTAGAGGGACAACTGGAACATATGCTAGAGGGACCTGAGGAATATATACTAGAGGGACCACTGGAATATATACTAGAGGGACCTCTGGAATATATACTAGAGGGACCACTGGAATATATACTAGAGGGACCACAGGAATATATACTAGAGGGACCACTGGAATATATACTAGAGGGAGCACTGGAATATATACTAGAGGGACCTCTGGAATATATACTGGAGGGACCTGTGGAATACATACTAGAGGGACCACTGGAATATATACTAGAGGGACCTCTGGAATATATACTAGATGGACCACTGGAATATATACTAGAGGGACCTGTGGAATACACACTAGAAGGACCACTGGAATATATACTAGAGGGACCTGTGGAATATATACTAGAGGGACTACTGGAATATATACTAGAGGGACTACTGGAATATATACTAGAGGGACCTGTTGAATATATACTAGAGGGACCACTGGAATATATACCAGAGGGACCACAGGAATGTATATTAGAGGGATAGAGGGACCACTGGAATATATACTAGAGGGACCTCTGGAATATATACTAGAGGGACCACTGGAATATATACTAGAGGGACCACTGGAATATATACTAGAGGGACCTCTGGAATATATACTGGAGGGACCTGTGGAATACATACTAGAGGGACCACTGGAATATATTCTAGAGACACCACTGCAATATACACTAGAGGGAGCTGTGGAATATAAACTAGAAAGAGCAGTGCAATATATACAAGAGGGACCAGTGCAATACATACTAGAGGGACCACTGGAATATATACTAGAGATACCTGTGGAATATATACTAGAGGGAACTGTGGAATATATACTAGAGGGACCACCGGAACATATACTAGAGGGACCACCGGAATATATACTAGAGGGACCACAGTAATATATATTAGAGGGATAGAGGGACCACTGGAATATATACTAGAGGGACCTCTGGAATATATACTAGAGGGACCTCTGGAATATATACTAGAGGGACCACTGGAATATATACTAGTAGGACCTATGGAATATATACTAGAGGGACCACTGGAATATATACTAGAGGGACCACTGGAATATATACTAGAGGGACCACTGAAATATATACTAGAGGGACCTGTGGAATATATACTAGAAGGACCAATGGAATATATACTAGAGGGACCTGTGGAATATATACTAGAGGTACCACTGGAATACATACCAGAGGGACTACTGGAATATGTACTAGATGGACCACTGGAATATATACTAGAGGAACCACTGGAGCATATACTAGAGGGACGTGTGGAATATATACTAGAGGGACGTGTGGAATATATACTAAAGGGACCTGTGGAATATATACTAGAGTGAGCTGTGGAATATATACTAGAGGGACCTGTGGAATATATACTAGAGGGACCTGTGGAATATATACTAGAGGGACCTGTGAAATATATAATAGAGGGACCTGTGGAATATATACTAGAGTGACTACTGTAATATATACTAGAGGGACTACTGTAATATATACTAGACGGACCACTGGAATATATACAAGAGGGACCACCGGAATATATACTAAAGGGACCACCGGAAATTATAATAGAGGGATAACTGTAATAGATACTAGAGGGACCACTGGAATATATACTAGAGGGACCACTGGAATATATACTAGAGGGACCTCTGGAATATATACTAGAGGGACCTGTGGAATATATACTAGAGTGAGCTGTGGAATATATACTAGAGTGAGCTGTGGAATATATACTAGAGGGACCCCTGGAATATATACTAGAGGGACTACTGGAATATATACTAGAGGGACTACTGGAATATATACTAGAGCGACTACTGGAATATATACTAACGGACCACTGGAATATATACTAGAGGGACCACCGGAATATATACTAGAGGGACCACCGGAAGATATACTAAAGGGACCACAGGAATGTATATTAGAGGGATAGAGGGACCACAGGAATGTATATTAGAGGGATAGAGGGACCACTGGAATATATACTAGAGGGACCACTGGAATATATACTAGAGGGACCACTGGAATATATACTAGAGGGACCACTGGAATATATACTAGAGGGACCACTGGAATATATACTAGAGGGACCTCTGGAATATATACTAGAGTGACCACTGGAATATATACTAGAGGGACCACTGGAATATATACTAGAGGGACCACTGGAATATATACTAGAGGGACCTCTGGAATATATACTGGAGGGATCTGTGGAATACATACTAGAGGCACAACTGCAATATACACTAAAGGGAGCTGTGGAATATAAACTAGAGGGACCAGTGCAATATATACAAGTGGGACCAGTGCAATATATACTAGAGGGACCAGTGCAATAAATACTAGAGGGACCATTAGAATATATACTAGAGGGACCACTGGAATATATACTAGAGGGACCTCTGGAATATATACTAGAGGGACCTGTGGAATACATACTAGAGGGACCACTGGAATATATACTACACGGACCTGTGGAATATATACTAGAGGGACCACTGGAATATATACTAGAGGGACCACTGGAATAGATACTAGAGGGACCACAGTAATGTATATTAGAGGGATAGAGGGACCACTGGAATATATACTAGAGGGACAACTGGAATATATACTAGAGGGACCTCTGGAATATATACTAGAGGGACCACTGGAATATATACTAGAGGGAGCTGTGGAATATATACTAGAGGGACCACTGGAATATATACTAGAGGGACTACTTGAATACATACTAGAGGGACTACTTGAATACATACTAGAGGGACCTCTGGAATATATACTAGAGGGACCACTGGAATATATACTAGAGGGACTACTGCGATATATACTAGAGGGACCTGTAGAATATATACTAGAGGGAGCTGTGGAATATATACTAGAGGGACCTGTGGAATATATACTAGAGGGACCACTGGAATATATACTAGACGGACTACTGGAATATATACTAGAGGGACTACTGGAATATATACTAGAGGGACCACTGGAATATATACTAGAGGGACCACTGGAATATATACTAAAGGGACCACCAGAAATTATAATAGAGGGATAAATGTAATAGATACTAGAGGGACCACTGGAATATATACTAGAGGGATCACTGGAATATATAGTAGAGGGACCACTGGAATATATACTAGAGGGACCACTGGAATATATACTAGAGGGACCACCGGAAAATATAATAGAGGGAACACTGGAATATATACTAAAGGGACCACCGGAAAATATAATAGAGGGAACACTGGAATATATACTAGAGGGACCACAGGAATATATATTAGAGAGATAGAGGGACCACTGGAATCTATACTTGAATACATACTAGAGGGACCTCTGGAATATATACTAGAGGGACCACTGAAATATATACTAGAGGGACCTGTGGAATATATTCTAGAAGGACCAATGGAATATATACTAGAGGGACCTGTGGAATATATACCAGAGGTACCACTGGAATACATACCAGAGGGACTACTGGAATATGTACTAGATGGACCACTGGAATATATACTATAGGAATCACTGGAGCATATACTAGAGGGACGTGTGGAATATATACTAGAGGGACGTGTGGAATATATACTAAAGGGACCTGTGGAATATATACTAGAGTGAGCTGTGGAATATATACTAGAGGGACCTGTGGAATATATACTAGAGGGACTACTGTAATATATACTAGAGGGACCTGTGAAATATATAATAGAGGGACCTGTGGAATATATACTAGAGGGACTACTGTAATATATACTAGAGGGACTACTGTAATATATACTAGACGGACCACTGGAATATATACAAGAGGGACCACCGGAATATATACTAAAGGGATCACCGGAAATTATAATAGAGGGATAACTGTAATAGATACTAGAGGGACCACTGGAATATATACTAGAGGGACCACTGGAATATATACTAGAGGGACCTCTGGAATATATACTAGAGGGACCTGTGGAATATATACTAGAGTGAGCTGTGGAATATATACTAGAGTGAGCTGTGGAATATATACTAGAGGGACCCCTGGAATATATACTAGAGGGACTACTGGAATATATATTAGAGGGACTACTGGAATATATACTAGAGCGACTACTGGAATATATACTAACGGACCACTGGAATATATACTAGAGGGACCACCGGAAGATATACTAAAGGGACTACCCGACATTATAATAGAGGGACCACAGGAATGTATATTAGAGGGATAGAGGGACCACAGGAATGTATATTAGAGGGATAGAGGGACCACTGGAATATATACTAGAGGGACCACTGGAATATATACTAGAGGGACCACTGGAATATATACTAGAGGGACCACTGGAATATATACTAGAGGGACCACTGGAATATATACTAGAGGGACCTCTGGAATATATACTAGAGTGACCACTGGAATATATACTAGAGGGACCTCTGGAATATATACTGGAGGGATCTGTGGAATACATACTAGAGGCACAACTGCAATATACACTAGAGGGAGCTGTGGAATATAAACTAGAGGGACCAGTGCAATATATACAAGAGGGACCAGTGCAATATATACTAGAGGGACCAGTGCAATAAATACTAGAGGGACCATTAGAATATATACTAGAGGGACCACTGGAATATATACTAGAGGGACCTCTGGAATATATACTAGAGGGACCTGTGGAATACATACTAGAGGGACCACTGGAATATATACTACACGGACCTGTGGAATATATACTAGAGGGACCACTGGAATATATACTAGAGGGACCACTGGAATAGATACTAGAGGGACCACAGTAATGTATATTAGAGGGATAGAGGGACCACTGGAATATATACTAGAGGGACAACTGGAATATATACTAGAGGGACCTCTGGAATATATACTAGAGGGACCACTGGAATATATACTAGAGGGAGCTGTGGAATATATACTAGAGGGACCACTGGAATATATACTAGAGGGACTACTTGAATACATACTAGAGGGACTACTTGAATACATACTAGAGGGACCTCTGGAATATATACTAGAGGGACCACTGGAATATATACTAGAGGGACTACTGCGATATATACTAGAGGGACCTGTAGAATATATACTAGAGGGAGCTGTGGAATATATACTAGAGGGACCTGTGGAATATATACTAGAGGGACCACTGGAATATATACTAGACGGACTACTGGAATATATACTAGAGGGACTACTGGAATATATACTAGAGGGACCACTGGAATATATACTAGAGGGACCACTGGAATATATACTAAAGGGACCACCAGAAATTATAATAGAGGGATAAATGTAATAGATACTAGAGGGACCACTGGAATATATACTAGAGGGACCACTGGAATATATAGTAGAGGGACCACTGGAATATATACTAGAGGGACCACCGGAATATATACTAGAGGGACCACCGGAAAATATAATAGAGGGAACACTGGAATATATACTAAAGGGACCACCGGAAAATATAATAGAGGGAACACTGGAATATATACTAGAGGGACCACAGGAATATATATTAGAGAGATAGAGGGACCACTGGAATCTATACTTGAATACATACTAGAGGGACCTCTGGAATATATACTCGAGGGACCACTGGAATATATACTAGAGGGACCTGTGGAATATATACTAGAGGGACCTGTGCAATATATACTAGAACGACCAATGGAATATATACTAGAGGGACCTGTGGAATATATACTAGAGGTACCACTGGAATACATACTAGAGGGACTACTGGAATATGTACTAGAGGGACCACTGGCATATATACTAGAGGGACCACTGGAATATGTACTAGAGGGACCACTGGAATATATACTAGAGGAACCACTGGAGCATATACTAGAGGGACGTGTGGAATATATACTAGAGGGACCTGTGGAATATATACTAGAGTGAGCCGTGGAATATATACTAGAGGGACCACTGGAATATATACTAGAGGGACATCTGGAATATATACTAGAGGGACTACTGCGATATATACTAGAGGGACCTGTAGAATATATATTAGAGGGAGCTGTGGAATATATACTAGAGGGACAACTGGAACATATACTAGAGGGACCTGTGGAATATATACTAGAGGTACCACAGGAATATATACTAGAGGGACCACTGGAATATATACTAGAGGGACCTGTGGAATATATACTAGACGGACCTGTGGAATATATACTAGACGGACTACTGGAGTATATACTAGAGGGACTACTGGAATATATACTAGAGGGACCACTGGAATATATACTAGATGGACCACTGGAATATATACTAAAGGGACCACCAGAAATTATAATAGAGGGATAACTGTAATAGATACTAGAGGGACCACTGGAATATATACTAGAGGGACCACTGGAATAAATACTAGAGGGACCACTGGAATATATACTAGAGGGACCACTGGAATATATACTAGAGGGACCACCGGAATATATACTAGAGGGACCACCGGAATATATACTAAAGGACCACTGGAAAATATAATAGAGGGAACACTAGAATATATACTAGAGGGACCACAGGAATATATATTAGAGGGATAGAGGGACCACTGGAATCTATACTAGAGGGACCTCTGGAATATATACTCGAGGGACCACTGGAATATATACTAGAGGGACCTGTGGAATATATACTAGAAGGACCAATGGAATATATACTAGAGGGACCTGTGGAATATATACGAGAGGTACCACTGGAATATATACTAGAGGTACCACGGGAATATATACTAGAGGGACCACTGGAATATATACTAGAGGGACCACTGGAATACATACTAGAGGGACCACTGAAATATATACTAGAGGGACCTGTGGAATATATACTAGAAGGACCACTGGAATATATACTAGAGGGACCTCTGGAATATATACTGGAGGGACCTGTGGAATACATACTAGAGGGACCACTGGAATATATTCTAGAGGCACCACTGCAATATACACAAGAGGGAGCTGTGGAATATAAACTAGAAAGACCAGTGCAATATATACAAGAGGGACCAGTGCAATATATACTAGAGATACCTGTGGAATATATACTAGAGGGAACTGTGGAATATATACTAGAGGGACCACCGGAATATATACTAGAGGGACCACCGGAATATATACTAGAGGGACCACAGGAATATATATTAGAGGGATAGAGGGACCACTGGAATATATACTAGAGGGACCTCTGGAATATATACTAGAGGGACCTCTGGAATATATACTAGAGGGACCACTGGAATATATACTACACGGACCTGTGGAATATATACTAGAGGGACCACTGGAATATATACTAGAGGGACCACTGGAATAGATACTAGAGGGACCACAGTAATGTATATTAGAGGGATAGAGGGACCACTGGAATATATACTAGAGGGACAACTGGAATATATACTAGAGGGACCTCTGGAATATATACTAGAGGGACCACTGGAATATATACTAGAGGGAGCTGTGGAATATATACTAGAGGGACCACTGGATTATATACTAGAGGGACTACTTGAATACATACTAGAGGGACTACTTGAATACATACTAGAGGGACCTCTGGAATATATACTAGAGGGACCACTGGAATATATACTAGAGGGACTACTGCGATATATACTAGAGGGACCTGTAGAATATATACTAGAGGGAGCTGTGGAATATATACTAGAGGGACCTGTGGAATATATACTAGAGGGACCACTGGAATATATACTAGACGGACTACTGGAATATATACTAGAGGGACCACTGGAATATATACTAGAGGGACCACTGGAATATATACTAAAGGGACCACCAGAAATTATAATACAGGGATAAATGTAATAGATACTAGAGGGACCACTGGAATATATACTAGAGGGACCACTGGAATATATAGTAGAGGGACCACTGGAATATATACTAGAGGGACCACCGGAATATATACTAGAGGGACCACCGGAAAATATAATAGAGGGAACACTGGAATATATACTAAAGGGACCACCGGAAAATATAATAGAGGAAACACTGGAATATATACTAGAGGGACCACAGGAATATATATTAGAGAGATAGAGGGACCACTGGAATCTATACTTGAATACATACTAGAGGGACCTCTGGAATATATACTCGAGCGACCACTGGAATATATACTAGAGGGACCTGTGGAATATATACTAGAAGGACCAATGGAATATATACTCGAGGGACCTGTGGAATATATACGAGAGGTACCACTGGAATATATACTAGAGGCACCACGGGAATATATACTAGAGGGACCACTGAAATATATACTAGAGGGACCACTGAAATATATACTAGAGGGACCTGTGCAATATATACTAGAACGACCAATGGAATATATACTAGAGGGACCTGTGGAATATATACTAGAGGTACCACTGGAATACATACTAGAGGGACTACTGGAATATGTACTAGAGGGACCACTGGCATATATACTAGAGGGACCACTGGAATATGTACTAGAGGGACCACTGGAATATATACTAGAGGAACCACTGGAGCATATACTAGAGGGACGTGTGGAATATATACTAGAGGGACCTGTGGAATATATACTAGAGGGACCACTGGAATATATACTAGAGGGACCACTGGAATATATACTAGAGGGACATCTGGAATATATACTAGAGGGACTACTGCGATATATACTAGAGGGACCTGTAGAATATATATTAGAGGGAGCTGTGGAATATATACTAGAGGGACAACTGGAACATATACTAGAGGGACCTGTGGAATATATACTAGAGGTACCACAGGAATATATACTAGAGGGACCACTGGAATATATACTAGAGGGACCTGTGGAATATATACTAGACGGATCTGTGGAATATATACTAGACGGACTACTGGAGTATATACTAGAGGGACTACTGGAATATATACTAGAAGGACCACTGGAATATATACTAGATGGACCACTGGAATATATACTAAAGGGACCACCAGAAATTATAATAGAGGGATAACTGTAATAGATACTAGAGGGACCACTGGAATATATACTAGAGGGACCACTGGAATATATACTAGAGGGACCACTGGAATATATACTAGAGGGACCACTGGAATATATACTAGAGGGACCACCGGAATATATACTAGAGGGACCACTGGAATATATACTAGAGGGACCACCGGAATATATACTAGAGGGACCACCGGAATATATACTAAAGGACCACTGGAAAATATAATAGAGGGAACACTAGAATATATACTAGAGGGACCACAGGAATATATATTAGAGGGATAGAGGGACCACTGGAATCTATACTAGAGGGACCTCTGGAATATATACTCGAGGGACCACTGGAATATATACTAGAGGGACCTGTGGAATATATACTAGAAGGACCGATGAAATATATACTCGAGGGACCTGTGGAATATATACGAGAGGTACCACTGGAATATATACTAGAGGGACTACTGGAATATGTACTAGAGGGACCACTGGCATATATACTAGAGGGACCACTGGAATATGTACTAGAGGGACCACTGGAATATATACTAGAGGAACCACTGGAGCATATACTAGAGGGACGTGTGGAATATATACTAGAGGGACCTGTGGAATATATACTAGAGTGAGCCGTGGAATATATACTAGAGGGACCACTGGAATATATACTAGAGGGACATCTGGAATATATACTAGAGGGACTACTGCGATATATACTAGAGGGACCTGTAGAATATATATTAGAGGGAGCTGTGGAATATATACTAGAGGGACAACTGGAACATATACTAGAGGGACCTGTGGAATATATACTAGAGGTACCACAGGAATATATACTAGAGGGACCACTGGAATATATACTAGAGGGACCTGTGGAATATATACTAGACGGACCTGTGGAATATATACTAGACGGACTACTGGAGTATATACTAGAGGGACTACTGGAATATATACTAGAGGGACCACTGGAATATATACTAGATGGACCACTGGAATATATACTAAAGGGACCACCAGAAATTATAATAGAGGGATAACTGTAATAGATACTAGAGGGACCACTGGAATATATACTAGAGGGACCACTGGAATAAATACTAGAGGGACCACTGGAATATATACTAGAGGGACCACTGGAATATATACTAGAGGGACCACCGGAATATATACTAGAGGGACCACCGGAATATATACTAAAGGACCACTGGAAAATATAATAGAGGGAACACTAGAATATATACTAGAGGGACCACAGGAATATATATTAGAGGGATAGAGGGACCACTGGAATCTATACTAGAGGGACCTCTGGAATATATACTCGAGGGACCACTGGAATATATACTAGAGGGACCTGTGGAATATATACTAGAAGGACCAATGGAATATATACTAGAGGGACCTGTGGAATATATACGAGAGGTACCACTGGAATATATACTAGAGGTACCACGGGAATATATACTAGAGGGACCACTGGAATATATACTAGAGGGACCACTGGAATACATACTAGAGGGACCACTGAAATATATACTAGAGGGACCTGTGGAATATATACTAGAAGGACCACTGGAATATATACTAGAGGGACCTCTGGAATATATACTGGAGGGACCTGTGGAATACATACTAGAGGGACCACTGGAATATATTCTAGAGGCACCACTGCAATATACACAAGAGGGAGCTGTGGAATATAAACTAGAAAGACCAGTGCAATATATACAAGAGGGACCAGTGCAATATATACTAGAGATACCTGTGGAATATATACTAGAGGGAACTGTGGAATATATACTAGAGGGACCACCGGAATATATACTAGAGGGACCACCGGAATATATACTAGAGGGACCACAGGAATATATATTAGAGGGATAGAGGGACCACTGGAATATATACTAGAGGGACCTCTGGAATATATACTAGAGGGACCTCTGGAATATATACTAGAGGGACCACTGGAATATATACTACACGGACCTGTGGAATATATACTAGAGGGACCACTGGAATATATACTAGAGGGACCACTGGAATAGATACTAGAGGGACCACAGTAATGTATATTAGAGGGATAGAGGGACCACTGGAATATATACTAGAGGGACAACTGGAATATATACTAGAGGGACCTCTGGAATATATACTAGAGGGACCACTGGAATATATACTAGAGGGAGCTGTGGAATATATACTAGAGGGACCACTGGATTATATACTAGAGGGACTACTTGAATACATACTAGAGGGACTACTTGAATACATACTAGAGGGACCTCTGGAATATATACTAGAGGGACCACTGGAATATATACTAGAGGGACTACTGCGATATATACTAGAGGGACCTGTAGAATATATACTAGAGGGAGCTGTGGAATATATACTAGAGGGACCTGTGGAATATATACTAGAGGGACCACTGGAATATATACTAGACGGACTACTGGAATATATACTAGAGGGACCACTGGAATATATACTAGAGGGACCACTGGAATATATACTAAAGGGACCACCAGAAATTATAATACAGGGATAAATGTAATAGATACTAGAGGGACCACTGGAATATATACTAGAGGGACCACTGGAATATATAGTAGAGGGACCACTGGAATATATACTAGAGGGACCACCGGAATATATACTAGAGGGACCACCGGAAAATATAATAGAGGGAACACTGGAATATATACTAAAGGGACCACCGGAAAATATAATAGAGGAAACACTGGAATATATACTAGAGGGACCACAGGAATATATATTAGAGAGATAGAGGGACCACTGGAATCTATACTTGAATACATACTAGAGGGACCTCTGGAATATATACTCGAGCGACCACTGGAATATATACTAGAGGGACCTGTGGAATATATACTAGAAGGACCAATGGAATATATACTCGAGGGACCTGTGGAATATATACGAGAGGTACCACTGGAATATATACTAGAGGCACCACGGGAATATATACTAGAGGGACCACTGAAATATATACTAGAGGGACCACTGAAATATATACTAGAGGGACCTGTGCAATATATACTAGAACGACCAATGGAATATATACTAGAGGGACCTGTGGAATATATACTAGAGGTACCACTGGAATACATACTAGAGGGACTACTGGAATATGTACTAGAGGGACCACTGGCATATATACTAGAGGGACCACTGGAATATGTACTAGAGGGACCACTGGAATATATACTAGAGGAACCACTGGAGCATATACTAGAGGGACGTGTGGAATATATACTAGAGGGACCTGTGGAATATATACTAGAGGGACCACTGGAATATATACTAGAGGGACCACTGGAATATATACTAGAGGGACATCTGGAATATATACTAGAGGGACTACTGCGATATATACTAGAGGGACCTGTAGAATATATATTAGAGGGAGCTGTGGAATATATACTAGAGGGACAACTGGAACATATACTAGAGGGACCTGTGGAATATATACTAGAGGTACCACAGGAATATATACTAGAGGGACCACTGGAATATATACTAGAGGGACCTGTGGAATATATACTAGACGGATCTGTGGAATATATACTAGACGGACTACTGGAGTATATACTAGAGGGACTACTGGAATATATACTAGAGGGACCACTGGAATATATACTAGATGGACCACTGGAATATATACTAAAGGGACCACCAGAAATTATAATAGAGGGATAACTGTAATAGATACTAGAGGGACCACTGGAATATATACTAGAGGGACCACTGGAATATATACTAGAGGGACCACTGGAATATATACTAGAGGGACCACTGGAATATATACTAGAGGGACCACCGGAATATATACTAGAGGGACCACCGGAATATATACTAAAGGACCACTGGAAAATATAATAGAGGGAACACTAGAATATATACTAGAGGGACCACAGGAATATATATTAGAGGGATAGAGGGACCACTGGAATCTATACTAGAGGGACCTCTGGAATATATACTCGAGGGACCACTGGAATATATACTAGAGGGACCTGTGGAATATATACTAGAAGGACCGATGAAATATATACTCGAGGGACCTGTGGAATATATACGAGAGGTACCACTGGAATATATACTAGAGGGACTACTGGAATATGTACTAGAGGGACCACTGGCATATATACTAGAGGGACCACTGGAATATGTACTAGAGGGACCACTGGAATATATACTAGAGGAACCACTGGAGCATATACTAGAGGGACGTGTGGAATATATACTAGAGGGACCTGTGGAATATATACTAGAGTGAGCCGTGGAATATATACTAGAGGGACCACTGGAATATATACTAGAGGGACATCTGGAATATATACTAGAGGGACTACTGCGATATATACTAGAGGGACCTGTAGAATATATATTAGAGGGAGCTGTGGAATATATACTAGAGGGACAACTGGAACATATACTAGAGGGACCTGTGGAATATATACTGGAGGTACCACAGGAATATATACTAGAGGGACCACTGGAATATATACTAGAGGGACCTGTGGAATATATACTAGACGGACCTGTGGAATATATACTAGACGGACTACTGGAGTATATACTAGAGGGACTACTGGAATATATACTAGAGGGACCACTGGAATATATACTAGATGGACCACTGGAATATATACTAAAGGGACCACCAGAAATTATAATAGAGGGATAACTGTAATAGATACTAGAGGGACCACTGGAATATATACTAGAGGGACCACTGGAATATATACTAGAGGGACCACTGGAATATATACTAGAGGGACCACTGGAATATATACTAGAGGGACCACTGGAATATATACTAGAGGGACCACCGGAATATATACTAGAGGGACCACCGGAATATATACTAGAGGGACCACCGGAATATATACTAAAGGACCACTGGAAAATATAATAGAGGGAACACTAGAATATATACTAGAGGGACCACAGGAATATATATTAGAGGGATAGAGGGACCACTGGAATCTATACTAGAGGGACCTCTGGAATATATACTCGAGGGACCACTGGAATATATACTAGAGGGACCTGTGGAATATATACTAGAAGGACCAATGGAATATATACTAGAGGGACCACTGGAATATATACTACACGGACCTGTGGAATATATACTAGAGGGACCACTGGAATATATACTAGAGGGACCACTGGAATAGATACTAGAGGGACCACAGTAATGTATATTAGAGGGATAGAGGGACCACTGGAATATATACTAGAGGGACAACTGGAATATATACTAGAGGGACCTCTGGAATATATACTAGAGGGACCACTGGAATATATACTAGAGGGAGCTGTGGAATATATACTAGAGGGACCACTGGATTATATACTAGAGGGACTACTTGAATACATACTAGAGGGACTACTTGAATACATACTAGAGGGACCTCTGGAATATATACTAGAGGGACCACTGGAATATATACTAGAGGGACTACTGCGATATATACTAGAGGGACCTGTAGAATATATACTAGAGGGAGCTGTGGAATATATACTAGAGGGACCTGTGGAATATATACTAGAGGGACCACTGGAATATATACTAGACGGACTACTGGAATATATACTAGAGGGACCACTGGAATATATACTAGAGGGACCACTGGAATATATACTAAAGGGACCACCAGAAATTATAATAGAGGGATAAATGTAATAGATACTAGAGGGACCACTGGAATATATACTAGAGGGACCACTGGAATATATAGTAGAGGGACCACTGGAATATATACTAGAGGGACCACCGGAATATATACTAGAGGGACCACCGGAAAATATAATAGAGGGAACACTGGAATATATACTAAAGGGACCACCGGAAAATATAATAGAGGAAACACTGGAATATATACTAGAGGGACCACAGGAATATATATTAGAGAGATAGAGGGACCACTGGAATCTATACTTGAATACATACTAGAGGGACCTCTGGAATATATACTCGAGCGACCACTGGAATATATACTAGAGGGACCTGTGGAATATATACTAGAAGGACCAATGGAATATATACTCGAGGGACCTGTGGAATATATACGAGAGGTACCACTGGAATATATACTAGAGGCACCACGGGAATATATACTAGAGGGACCACTGAAATATATACTAGAGGGACCACTGAAATATATACTAGAGGGACCTGTGCAATATATACTAGAACGACCAATGGAATATATACTAGAGGGACCTGTGGAATATATACTAGAGGTACCACTGGAATACATACTAGAGGGACTACTGGAATATGTACTAGAGGGACCACTGGCATATATACTAGAGGGACCACTGGAATATGTACTAGAGGGACCACTGGAATATATACTAGAGGAACCACTGGAGCATATACTAGAGGGACGTGTGGAATATATACTAGAGGGACCTGTGGAATATATACTAGAGGGACCACTGGAATATATACTAGAGGGACCACTGGAATATATACTAGAGGGACATCTGGAATATATACTAGAGGGACTACTGCGATATATACTAGAGGGACCTGTAGAATATATATTAGAGGGAGCTGTGGAATATATACTAGAGGGACAACTGGAACATATACTAGAGGGACCTGTGGAATATATACTAGAGGTACCACAGGAATATATACTAGAGGGACCACTGGAATATATACTAGAGGGACCTGTGGAATATATACTAGACGGATCTGTGGAATATATACTAGACGGACTACTGGAGTATATACTAGAGGGACTACTGGAATATATACTAGAGGGACCACTGGAATATATACTAGATGGACCACTGGAATATATACTAAAGGGACCACCAGAAATTATAATAGAGGGATAACTGTAATAGATACTAGAGGGACCACTGGAATATATACTAGAGGGACCACTGGAATATATACTAGAGGGACCACTGGAATATATACTAGAGGGACCACTGGAATATATACTAGAGGGACCACCGGAATATATACTAGAGGGACCACCGGAATATATACTAAAGGACCACTGGAAAATATAATAGAGGGAACACTAGAATATATACTAGAGGGACCACAGGAATATATATTAGAGGGATAGAGGGACCACTGGAATCTATACTAGAGGGACCTCTGGAATATATACTCGAGGGACCACTGGAATATATACTAGAGGGACCTGTGGAATATATACTAGAAGGACCGATGAAATATATACTCGAGGGACCTGTGGAATATATACGAGAGGTACCACTGGAATATATACTAGAGGGACTACTGGAATATGTACTAGAGGGACCACTGGCATATATACTAGAGGGACCACTGGAATATGTACTAGAGGGACCACTGGAATATATACTAGAGGAACCACTGGAGCATATACTAGAGGGACGTGTGGAATATATACTAGAGGGACCTGTGGAATATATACTAGAGTGAGCCATGGAATATATACTAGAGGGACCACTGGAATATATACTAGAGGGACATCTGGAATATATACTAGAGGGACTACTGCGATATATACTAGAGGGACCTGTAGAATATATATTAGAGGGAGCTGTGGAATATATACTAGAGGGACAACTGGAACATATACTAGAGGGACCTGTGGAATATATACTGGAGGTACCACAGGAATATATACTAGAGGGACCACTGGAATATATACTAGAGGGACCTGTGGAATATATACTAGACGGACCTGTGGAATATATACTAGACGGACTACTGGAGTATATACTAGAGGGACTACTGGAATATATACTAGAGGGACCACTGGAATATATACTAGATGGACCACTGGAATATATACTAAAGGGACCACCAGAAATTATAATAGAGGGATAACTGTAATAGATACTAGAGGGACCACTGGAATATATACTAGAGGGACCATTGGAATATATACTAGAGGGACCACTGGAATATATACTAGAGGGACCACTGGAATATATACTAGAGGGACCACCGGAATATATACTAGAGGGACCACCGGAATATATACTAAAGGACCACTGGAAAATATAATAGAGGGAACACTAGAATATATACTAGAGGGACCACAGGAATATATATTAGAGGGATAGAGGGACCACTGGAATCTATACTAGAGGGACCTCTGGAATATATACTCGAGGGACCACTGGAATATATACTAGAGGGACCTGTGGAATATATACTAGAAGGACCAATGGAATATATACTAGAGGGACCTGTGGAATATATACGAGAGGTACCACTGGAATATATACTAGAGGTACCACGGGAATATATACTAGAGGGACCACTGGAATATATACTAGAGGGACCACTGGAATACATACTAGAGGGACCACTGAAATATATACTAGAGGGACCTGTGGAATATATACTAGAAGGACCACTGGAATATATACTAGAGGGACCTCTGGAATATATACTGGAGGGACCTGTGGAATACATACTAGAGGGACCACTGGAATATATTCTAGAGGCACCACTGCAATATACACTAGAGGGAGCTGTGGAATATAAACTAGAAAGACCAGTGCAATATATACAAGAGGGACCAGTGCAATATATACAAGAGGGACCAGTGCAATATATACTAGAGATAACTGTGGAATATATACTAGAGGGAACTGTGGAATATATACTAGAGGGACCACCGGAATATATACTAGAGGGACCACCGGAATATATACTAGAGGGACCACTGAAATATATACTAGAGGGACCTGTGCAATATATACTAGAAGGACCAATGGAATATATACTAGAGGGACCTGTGGAATATATACTAGAGGTACCACTGGAATACATACTAGAGGGACTACTGGAATATATACTAGAGGGACCACTGGCATATGTACTAGAGGGACCACTGGAATATATACTAGAGGAACCACTGGAGCATATACTAGATGGACGTGTGGAATATATACTAGAGGGACCTGTGGAATATATACTAGAGGGACCACTGGAATATATACTAAAGGGACCACTGGAATATATACTAGAGGGACAACTGGAACATATGCTAGAGGGACCTGAGGAATATATACTAGAGGGACCACTGGAATATATACTAGAGGGACCTCTGGAATATATACTAGAGGGACCACTGGAATATATACTAGAGGGACCACAGGAATATATACTAGAGGGACCACTGGAATATATACTAGAGGGACCACTGGAATATATACTAGAGGGACCTCTGGAATATATACTGGAGGGACCTGTGGAATACATACTAGAGGGACCACTGGAATATATACTAGAGGGACCTCTGGAATATATACTAGATGGACCACTGGAATATATACTAGAGGGACCTGTGGAATACACACTAGAGGGACCACTGGAATATATACTAGAGGGACCTGTGGAATATATACTAGAGGGACTACTGGAATATATACTAGAGGGACCTGTTGAATATATACTAGAGGGACCACTGGAATATATACCAGAGGGACCACAGGAATGTATATTAGAGGGATAGAGGGACCACTGGAATATATACTAGAGGGACCTCTGGAATATATACTAGAGGGACCACTGGAATATATACTAGAGGGACCACTGGAATATATACTAGAGGGACCACTGGAATATATACTAGAGGGACCTCTGGAATATATACTGGAGGGACCTGTGGAATACATACTAGAGGGACCACTGGAATATATTCTAGAGGCACCACTGCAATATACACTAGAGGGAGCTGTGGAATATAAACTAGAAAGACCAGTGCAATATATACAAGAGGGACCAGTGCAATATATACTAGAGGGACCACTGGAATATATACTAGAGATACCTGTGGAATATATACTAGAGGGAACAGTGGAATATATACTAGAGGGACCACCGGAATATATACTAGAGGGACCACCGGAATATATACTAGAAAGACCACAGGAATATATATTAGAGGGATAGAGGGACCACTGGAATATATACTAGAGGGACCTCTGGAATATATACTAGAGGGACCTCTGGAATATATACTAGAGGGACCACTGGAATATATACTAGTAGGACCTATGGAATATATACTAGAGGGACCACTGGAATATATACTAGAGGGACCACTGGAATATATACTAGAGGGACCACTGAAATATATACTAGAGGGACCTGTGGAATATATACTAGAAGGACCAATGGAATATATACTAGAGGGACCTGTGGAATATATACTAGAGGTACCACTGGAATACATACCAGAGGGACTACTGGAATATGTACTAGAGGGACCACCGGAATATATACTAGAGGAGGGACCACTGGAATATATACTAGAGGGACCACTGGAATATATACAAGAGGGACCACTGGAGCATATACTAGAGGGACGTGTGGAATATATACTAGAGGGACGTGTGGAATATATACTAGAGGGACCTGTGGAATATATACTAGAGTGAGCTGTGGAATATATACTAGAGGGACCTGTGGAATATATACTAGAGGGACCTGTGGAATATATACTAGAGGGACTACTGTAATATATACTAGAGGGACCTGTGAAATATATAATAGAGGGACCTGTGGAATATATACTAGAGGGACTACTGTAATATATACTAGAGGGACTACTGTAATATATACTAGACGGACCACTGGAATATATACAAGAGGGACCACCGGAATATATACTAAAGGGACCACCGGAAATTATAATAGAGGGATAACTGTAATAGATACTAGAGGGACAACTGGAATATATACTAGAGGGACCACTGGAATATATACTAGAGGGACCTCTGGAATATATACTAGAGGGACCTGTGGAATATATACTAGAGTGAGCTGTGGAATATATACTAGAGGCACCCCTGGAATATATACTAGAGGGACTACTGGAATATATACTAGAGGGACTACTGGAATATATACTAGAGGGACTACTGGAATATATACTAGAGCGACTACTGGAATATATACTAACGGACCACTGGAATATATACTAGAGGGACCACCGGAAGATATACTAAAGGGACCACCAGACTTTATAATAGAGGGACCACAGGATTGTATATTAGAGGGATAGAGGGACCACTGGAATATATACTAGAGGGACCACTGGAATATATACTAGAGGGACCACTGGAATATATACTAGAGGGACCTCTGGAATATATACTAGAGTGACCTCTGGAATATATACTAGAGGGACCACTGGAATATATACTAGAGGGACCACTGGAATATATACTAGAGGGACCACTGGAATATATACTAGAGGGACCTCTGGAATATATACTAGAGGGACCTCTGGAATATATACTGGAGGGATCTGTGGAATACATACTAGAGGCACAACTGCAATATACACTAGAGGGAGCTGTGGAATATAAACTAGAGGGACCAGTGCAATATATACTAGAGGGACCAGTGCAATATATACAAGAGGGACCAGTGCAATATATACTAGAGGGACCAGTGCAATAAATACTAGAGGGACCATTAGAATATATACTAGAGGGACCACTGGAATATATACTAGAGGGACCTCTGGAATATATACTAGAGGGACCTGTGGAATACATACTAGAGGGACCACTGGAATATATACTACAGGGACCTGTGGAATATATACTAGAGGGACCACTGGAATAGATACTAGAGGGACCACAGTAATGTATATTAGAGGGATAGAGGGACCACTGGAATATATACTAGAGGGACAACTGGAATATATACTAGAGGGACCTCTGGAATATATACTAGAGGGACCACTGGAATATATACTAGAGGGAGCTGTGGAATATATACTAGAGGGACCACTGGAATATATACTAGAGGGACTACTTGAATACATACTAGAGGGACCTCTGGAATATATACTAGAGGGACCACTGGAATATATACTAGAGGGACTACTGCGATATATACTAGAGGGACCTGTAGAATATATACTAGAGGGAGCTGTGGAATATATACTAGAGGGACCTGTGGAATATATACTAGAGGGACTACTGGAATATATACTAGAGGGACCACTGGAATATATACTAGAGGGACCACTGGAATATATACTAAAGGGACCACCAGAAATTATAATAGAGGGATAAATGTAATAGATACTAGAGGGACCACTGGAATATATACTAGAGGGACCACTGGAATATATACTAGAGGGACCACTGGAATATATACTAGAGGGACCACCGGAATATATACTAGAGGGACCACTGGAATATATACTAGAGGGACCACCGGAATATATACTAGAGGGACCATCGGAAAATATAATAGAGGGAACACTGGAATATATACTAAAGGGACCACCGGAAAATATAATAGAGGGAACACTGGAATATATATTAGAGAGATAGAGGGACCACGGGAATCTATACTTGAATACATACTAGAGGGACCTCTGGAATATATACTCGAGGGACCACTGGAATATATACTAGAGGGACCTGTGGAATATATACTAGAAGGACCAATGGAATATATACTCGAGGGACCTGTGGAATATATACGAGAGGTACCACTGGAATATATACTAGAGGTACCACGGGAATATATACTAGAGGGACCACTGAAATATATACTAGAGGGACCTGTGCAATATATACTAGAAGGACCAATGGAATATATACTAGAAGGACCTGTGGAATATATACTAGAGGTACCACTGGAATACATACTAGAGGGACTACTGGAATATATACTAGAGGGACCACTGGCATATGTACTAGAGGGACCACTGGAATATATACTAGAGGAACCACTGGAGCATATACTAGATGGACGTGTGGAATATATACTAGAGGGACCTGTGGAATATATACTAGAGTGAGCTGTGGAATATATACTAGAGGGACCACTGGAATATATACTAAAGGGACCACTGGAATATATACTAGAGGGACAACTGGAACATATGCTAGAGGGACCTGAGGAATATATACTAGAGGGACCACTGGAATATATACTAGAGGGACCTCTGGAATATATACTAGAGGGACCACTGGAATATATACTAGAGGGACCACAGGAATATATACTAGAGGGACCACTGGAATATATACTAGAGGGACCACTGGAATATATACTAGAGGGACCTCTGGAATATATACTGGCGGGACCTGTGGAATACATACTAGAGGGACCACTGGAATATATACTAGAGGGGCCTCTGGAATATATACTAGATGGACCACTGGAATATATACTAGATGGACCACTGGAATATATACTAGAGGGACCTGTGGAATACACACTAGAGGGACCACTGGAATATATACTAGAGGGACCTGTGGAATATATACTAGAGGGACTACTGGAATATATACTAGAGGGACCTGTTGAATATATACTAGAGGGACCACTGGAATATATACCAGAGGGACCACAGGAATGTATATTAGAGGGATAGAGGGACCACTGGAATATATACTAGAGGGACCTCTGGAATATATACTAGAGGGACCTCTGGAATATATACTAGAGGGACCACTGGAATATATACTAGAGGGACCTCTGGAATATATACTGGAGGGACCTGTGGAATACATACTAGAGGGACCACTGGAATATATTCTAGAGGCACCACTGCAATATACACTAGAGGGAGCTGTGGAATATAAACTAGAAAGACCAGTGCAATATATACAAGAGGGACCAGTGCAATATATACTAGAGGGACCACTGGAATATATACTAGAGATACCTGTGGAATATATACTAGAGGGAACTGTGGAATATATACTAGAGGGACCACCGGAATATATACTAGAGGGACCACCGGAATATATACTAGAGGGACCACAGGCATATATATTAGAGGGATAGAGGGACCACTGGAATATATACTAGAGGGACCTCTGGAATATATACTAGAGGGACCTCTGGAATATATACTAGAGGGACCACTGGAATATATACTAGTAGGACCTATGGAATATATACTAGAGGGACCACTGGAATATATACTAGAGGGACCACTGAAATATATACTAGAGGGACCTGTGGAATATATACTAGAAGGACCAATGGAATATATACTAGAGGGACCTGTGGAATATATACTAGAGGTACCACTGGAATACATACCAGAGGGACTACTGGAATATGTACTAGATGGACCACTGGAATATATACTAGAGGAACCACTGGAGCATATACTAGAGGGACGTGTGGAATATATACTAGAGGGACGTGTGGAATATATACTAGAGGGACCTGTGGAATATATACTAGAGTGAGCTGTGGAATATATACTAGAGGGACCTGTGGAATATATACTAGAGGGACCTGTGGAATATATACTAGAGGGACTACTGTAATATATACTAGAGGGACCTGTGAAATATATAATAGAGGGACCTGTGGAATATATACTAGAGGGACTACTGTAATATATACTAGAGGGACTACTGTAATATATACTAGACGGACCACTGGAATATATACAAGAGGGACCACCGGAATATATACTAAAGGGACCACCGGAAATTATAATAGAGGGATAACTGTAATAGATACTAGAGGGACAACTGGAATATATACTAGAGGGACCACTGGAATATATACTAGAGGGACCTCTGGAATATATACTAGAGGGACCTGTGGAATATATACTAGAGTGAGCTGTGGAATATATACTAGAGTGAGCTGTGGAATATATACTAGAGGGACCCCTGGAATATATACTAGAGGGACTACTGGAATATATACTAGAGGGACTACTGGAATATATACTAGAGGGACTACTGGAATATATACTAGAGCGACTACTGGAATATATACTAACGGACCACTGGAATATATACTAGAGGGGCCACCGGAAGATATACTAAAGGGACCACCAGACTTTATAATAGAGGGACCACAGGATTGTATATTAGAGGGATAGAGGGACCACTGGAATATATACTAGAGGGACCACTGGAATATATACTAGAGGGACCACTGGAATATATACTAGAGGGACCTCTGGAATATATACTAGATTGACCTCTGGAATATATACTAGAGGGACCACTGGAATATATACTAGAGGGACCACTGGAATATATACTAGAGGGACCACTGGAATATATACTAGAGGGACCTCTGGAATATATACTGGAGGGATCTGTGGAATACATACTAGAGGCACAACTGCAATATACACTAGAGGGAGCTGTGGAATATAAACTAGAGGGACCAGTGCAATATATACTAGAGGGACCAGTGCAATATATACAAGAGGGACCAGTGCAATATATACTAGAGGGACCAGTGCAATAAATACTAGAGGGACCATTAGAATATATACTAGAGGGACCACTGGAATATATACTAGAGGGACCTCTGGAATATATACTAGAGGGACCTGTGGAATACATACTAGAGGGACCACTGGAATATATACTACAGGGACCTGTGGAATATATACTAGAGGGACCACTGGAATAGATACTAGAGGGACCACAGTAATGTATATTAGAGGGATAGAGGGACCACTGGAATATATACTAGAGGGACAACTGGAATATATACTAGAGGGACCTCTGGAATATATACTAGAGGGACCACTGGAATATATACTAGAGGGAGCTGTGGAATATATACTAGAGGGACCACTGGAATATATACTAGAGGGACTACTTGAATACATACTAGAGGGACCTCTGGAATATATACTAGAGGGACCACTGGAATATATACTAGAGGGACTACTGCGATATATACTAGAGGGACCTGTAGAATATATACTAGAGGGAGCTGTGGAATATATACTAGAGGGACCTGTGGAATATATACTAGAGGGACTACTGGAATATATACTAGAGGGACCACTGGAATATATACTAGAGGGACCACTGGAATATATACTAAAGGGACCACCAGAAATTATAATAGAGGGATAAATGTAATAGATACTAGAGGGACCACTGGAATATATACTAGAGGGACCACTGGAAAATATACTAGAGGGACCACTGGAATATATACTAGAGGGACCACCGGAATATATACTAGAGGGACCACTGGAATATATACTAGAGGGACCACCGGAATATATACTAGAGGGACCATCGGAAAATATAATAGAGGGAACACTGGAATATATACTAAAGGGACCACCGGAAAATATAATAGAGGGAACACTGGAATATATATTAGAGAGATAGAGGGACCACGGGAATCTATACTTGAATACATACTAGAGGGACCTCTGGAATATATACTCGAGGGACCACTGGAATATATACTAGAGGGACCTGTGGAATATATACTAGAAGGACCAATGGAATATATACTCGAGGGACCTGTGGAAAATATACGAGAGGTACCACTGGAATATATACTAGAGGTACCACGGGAATATATACTAGAGGGACCACTGAAATATATACTAGAGGGACCTGTGCAATATATACTAGAAGGACCAATGGAATATATACTAGAAGGACCTGTGGAATATATACTAGAGGTACCACTGGAATACATACTAGAGGGACTACTGGAATATATACTAGAGGGACCACTGGCATATGTACTAGAGGGACCACTGGAATATATACTAGAGGAACCACTGGAGCATATACTAGATGGACGTGTGGAATATATACTAGAGGGACCTGTGGAATATATACTAGAGTGAGCTGTGGAATATATACTAGAGGGACCACTGGAATATATACTAAAGGGACCACTGGAATATATACTAGAGGGACAACTGGAACATATGCTAGAGGGACCTGAGGAATATATACTAGAGGGACCACTGGAATATATACTAGAGGGACCTCTGGAATATATACTAGAGGGACCACTGGAATATATACTAGAGGGACCACAGGAATATATACTAGAGGGACCACTGGAATATATACTAGAGGGACCACTGGAATATATACTAGAGGGACCTCTGGAATATATACTGGAGGGACCTGTGGAATACATACTAGAGGGACCACTGGAATATATACTAGAGGGGCCTCTGGAATATATACTAGATGGACCACTGGAATATATACTAGAGGGACCTGTGGAATACACACTAGAGGGACCACTGGAATATATACTAGAGGGACCTGTGGAATATATACTAGAGGGACTACTGGAATATATACTAGAGGGACCTGTTGAATATATACTAGAGGGACCACTGGAATATATACCAGAGGGACCACAGGAATGTATATTAGAGGGATAGAGGGACCACTGGAATATATACTAGAGGGACCTCTGGAATATATACTAGAGGGACCTCTGGAATATATACTAGAGGGACCACTGGAATATATACTAGAGGGACCTCTGGAATATATACTGGAGGGACCTGTGGAATACATACTAGAGGGACCACTGGAATATATTCTAGAGGTACCACTGCAATATACACTAGAGGGAGCTGTGGAATATAAACTAGAAAGACCAGTGCAATATATACAAGAGGGACCAGTGCAATATATACAAGAGGGACCACCGGAATATATACTAAAGGGACCACCGGAAATTATAATAGAGGGATAACTGTAATAGATACTAGAGGGACAACTGGAATATATACTAGAGGGACCACTGGAATATATACTAGAGGGACCTCTGGAATATATACTAGAGGGACCTGTGGAATATATACTAGAGTGAGCTGTGGAATATATACTAGAGGCACCCCTGGAATATATACTAGAGGGACTACTGGAATATATACTAGAGGGACTACTGGAATATATACTAGAGGGACTACTGGAATATATACTAGAGCGACTACTGGAATATATACTAACGGACCACTGGAATATATACTAGAGGGACCACCGGAAGATATACTAAAGGGACCACCAGACTTTATAATAGAGGGACCACAGGATTGTATATTAGAGGGATAGAGGGACCACTGGAATATATACTAGAGGGACCACTGGAATATATACTAGAGGGACCACTGGAATATATACTAGAGGGACCTCTGGAATATATACTAGAGTGACCTCTGGAATATATACTAGAGGGACCACTGGAATATATACTAGAGGGACCACTGGAATATATTCTAGAGGTACCACTGCAATATACACTAGAGGGAGCTGTGGAATATAAACTAGAAAGACCAGTGCAATATATACAAGAGGGACCAGTGCAATATATACTAGAGGGACCACTGGAATATATACTAGAGATACCTGTGGAATATATACTAGAGGGAACTGTGGAATATATACTAGAGGGACCACCGGAATATATACTAGAGGGACCACCGGAATATATACTAGAGGGACCACAGGAATATATATTAGAGGGATAGAGGGACCACTGGAATATATACTAGAGGGACCTCTGGAATATATACTAGAGGGACCTCTGGAATATATACTAGAGGGACCACTGGAATATATACTAGTAGGACCACTGGAATATATACTAGTAGGACCTATGGAATATATACTAGAGGGACCACTGGAATATATACTAGAGGGACCACTGAAATATATACTAGAGGGACCTGTGGAATATATACTAGAAGGACCAATGGAATATATACTAGAGGGACCTGTGGAATATATACTAGAGGTACCACTGGAATACATACCAGAGGGACTACTGGAATATGTACTAGATGGACCACTGGAATATATACTAGAGGAACCACTGGAGCATATACTAGAGGGACGTGTGGAATATATACTAGAGGGACGTGTGGAATATATACTAAAGGGACCTGTGGAATATATAATAGAGTGAGCTGTGGAATATATACTAGAGGGACCTGTGGAATATATACTAGAGGGACTACTGTAATATATACTAGAGGGACCTGTGAAATATATAATAGAGGGACCTGTGGAATATATACTAGAGGGACTACTGTAATATATACTAGAGGGACTACTGTAATATATACTAGACGGACCACTGGAATATATACAAGAGGGACCACCGGAATATATACTAAAGGGACCACCGGAAATTATAATAGAGGGATAACTGTAATAGATACTAGAGGGACCACTGGAATATATACTAGAGGGACCACTGGAATATATACTAGAGGGACCTCTGGAATATATACTAGAGGGACCTGTGGAATATATACTAGAGTGAGCTGTGGAATATATACTAGAGTGAGCTGTGGAATATATACTAGAGGGACCCCTGGAATATATACTAGAGGGACCCCTGGAATATATACTAGAGGGACTACTGGAATATATACTAGAGGGACTACTGGAATATATACTAGAGCGACTACTGGAATATATACTAGAGCGACTACTGGAATATATACTAACGGACCACTGGAATATATACTAGAGGGACCACCGGAAGATATACTAAAGGGACCACTGAAATATATACCAGAGGGACCACAGGAATGTATATTAGAGGGATAGAGGGACCACAGGAATGTATATTAGAGGGATAGAGGGACCACTGGAATATATACTAGAGGGACCACTGGAATATATACTAGAGGGACCACTGGAATATATACTAGAGGGACCACTGGAATATATACTAGAGGGACCACTGGAATATATACTAGAGGGACCTCTGGAATATATACTGGAGGGATCTGTGGAATACATACTAGAGGCACAACTGCAATATACACTAGAGGGAGCTGTGGAATATAAACTAGAGGGACCAGTGCAATATATACAAGAGGGACCAGTGCAATATATACTAGAGGGACCAGTGCAATATATACTAGAGGGACCAGTGCAATAAATACTAGAGGGACCATTAGAATATATACTAGAGGGACCACTGGAATATATACTAGAGGGACCTCTGGAATATATACTAGAGGGACCTGTGGAATACATACTAGAGGGACCACTGGAATATATACTACACGGACCTGTGGAATATATACTAGAGGGACCACTGGAATAGATACTAGAGGGACCACAGTAATGTATATTAGAGGGATAGAGGGACCACTGGAATATATACTAGAGGGACAACTGGAATATATACTAGAGGGACCTCTGGAATATATACTAGAGGGACCACTGGAATATATACTAGAGGGAGCTGTGGAATATATACTAGAGGGACCACTGGAATATATACTAGAGGGACTACTTGAATACATACTAGAGGGACCTCTGGAATATATACTAGAGGGACTACTGCGATATATACTAGAGGGACCTGTAGAATATATACTAGAAGGAGCTGTGGAATATATACTAGAGGGACCTGTGGAATATATACTAGAGGGACCACTGGAATATATACTAGACGGACTACTGGAATATATACTAGAGGGACTACTGGAATATATACTAGAGGGACCACTGGAATATATACTAGAGGGACCACTGGAATATATACTAAAGGGACCACTGGAATATATACTAAAGGGACCACCAGAAATTATAATAGAGGGATAAATGTAATAGATACTAGAGGGACCACTGGAATATATAGTAGAGGGACCACTGGAATATATACTAGAGGGACCACTGGAATATATACTAGAGGGACCACCGGAATATATACTAGAGGGACCACCGGAAAATATAATAGAGGGAACACTGGAATATATACTAGAGGGACCACCGGAAAATATAATAGAGGGAACACTGGAATATATACTAAAGGGACCACCGGAATATATATTAGAGAGATAGAGGGACCACTGGAATCTATACTTGAATACATACTAGAGGGACCTCTGGAATATATACTCGAGGGACCACTGGAATATATACTAGAGGGACCTGTGGAATATATACTAGAAGGACCAATGGAATATATACTCGAGGGACCTGTGGAATATATACGAGAGGTACCACTGGAATATATACTAGAGGCACCACGGGAATATATACTAGAGGGACCACTGAAATATATACTAGAGGGACCACTGAAATATATACTAGAGGGACCTGTGCAATATATACTAGAAGGACCAATGGAATATATACTAGAGGGACCTGTGGAATATATACTAGAGGTACCACTGGAATACATACTAGAGGGACTACTGGAATATGTACTAGAGGGACCACTGGCATATGTACTAGAGGGACCACTGGAATATGTACTAGAGGGACCACTGGAATATATACTAGAGGAACCACTGGAGCATATATTAGAGGGACGTGTGGAATATATACTAGAGGGACCTGTGGAATATATACTAGAGTGAGCTGTGGAATATATACTAGAGGGACCACTGGAATATATACTAGAGGGACCTCTGGAATATATACTAGAGGGACTACTGCGATATATACTAAAGGGACCTGTAGAATATATATTAGAGGGAGCTGTGGAATATATACTAGAGGGACAACTGGAACATATACTAGAGGGACCTGTGGAATATATACTAGAGGTACCACAGGAATATATACTAGAGGGACCACTGGAATATATACTAGAGGGACCTGTGGAATATATACTAGATGGACCTGTGGAATAAATACTAGAGGGACTACTGGAGTATATACTAGAGGGACTACTGGAATATATACTAGAGGGACCACTGGAATATATACTAGATGGACCACTGGAATATATACTAAAGGGACCACCAGAAATTATAATAGAGGGATAACTGTAATAGATACTAGAGGGACCACTGGAATATATACTAGAGGGACCACTGGAATATATACTAGAGGGACCACTGGAATATATACTAAAGGACCACTGGAAAATATAATAGAGGGAACACTAGAATATATACTAGAGGGACCACAGGAATATATATTAGAGGGATAGAGGGACCACTGGAATCTATACTAGAGGGACCTCTGGAATATATACTCGAGGGACCACTGGAATATATACTAGAGGGACCTGTGGAATATATACTAGAAGGACCAATGGAATATATACTAGAGGGACCTGTGGAATATATACGAGAGGTACCACTGGAATATATACTAGAGGTACCACGGGAATATATACTAGAGGTACCACGGGAATATATACTAGAGGGACCACTGGAATATATACTAGAGGGACCACTGGAATACATACTAGAGGGACCACTGAAATATATACTAGAGGGACCTGTGGAATATATACTAGAAGGACCAATGGAATATATACTAGAGGGACCTGTGGAATATATACTAGAGGGACCTGTGGAATATATACTAGAGTGAGCTGTGGAATATATACTAGAGGGACCTGTGGAATATATACTAGAGGGACCACTGGAATATATACTAAAGGGACCACTGGAATATATACTAGAGGGACCACTGGAACATATGCTAGAGGGACCTGTGGAATATATACTAGAGGGACCACTGGAATATATACTAGCGGGACCACTGGAATATATACTTGAGGGACCACTGGAATATATACTAGAGGGACCACTGGAATATATACTAGAGCGACCACTGGAACATATACTCGAGGGACTACTGGAACATATACTAGAGCGACTACTGGAATATATACTAGAGGGACCTGTGGAATATATACTAGAGGGACATGTGGAATATATACTAGAGGGACTACTGTAATATATACTAGAGGGACTACTGTAATATATACTAGAAAGACCTGTGGAATATATACTAGAGGGACATGTGGAATATATACTAGAGGGACTACTGTAATATATACTAGACGGACCACTGGAATATATACAAGAGGGACCACCGGAATATATACTAAAGGGACCACCGGAAATTATAATAGAGGGATAACTGTAATAGATACTAGAGGGACCACTGGAATATATACTAGAGGGACCACTGGAATATATACTAGAGGGACCACTGGAATATATACTAGAGGGACCATTGGAATATATACTGGAGGGACCTGTGGAATACATACTAGAGGGACCACTGGAATATATACTAGAGGCACCACTGCAATATACACTAGAGGGAGCTGTGGAATATAAACTAGAGGGACCAGTGCAATATATACTAGAGGGACCAGTGCAATATATACTAGAGGGACCAGTGTAATATATACTAGAGGGACCAGTGCAATATATACTAGAGGGACCAGTGCAATATATACTAGAGGGACCAGTGGAATATATACTAGAGGGACCTGTGGAATATATACTAGAGGGACCCCTGGAATATATACTAGAGGGACCTGTGGAATATATACTAGAGGGACTACTGGGATATATACTAGAGGGACCTGTGGAATATATACTAGAGGGACTACTGGAATATATACTAGAGCGACTACTAGAATATAGACTAACGGACCACTGGAATATATACTAGAGGGACCACCGGAATATATACTAAAGGGACCACCAGACATTATAATAGAGGGACCACTGAAATATATACTAGAGGGACCACAGGAATGTATATTAGAGGGATAGAGGGACCACTGGAATATATACTAGAGGGACCTGTTGAATATATACTAGAGGGACCACAGGAATGTATATTAGAGGGATAGAGGGACCACTGGAATATATACTAGAGGGACCACTGGAATATATACTAGAGGGACCTGTGGAATATATACTAGAGGGACCACTGGAATATATACTAGAGGGACTACTTTAATACATACTAGAGGGACCTCTGGAATATATACTAGAGGGACCACTGAAATATATACTAGAGGGACCTGTGCAATATATACTAGAAGGACCAATGGAATATATACTAGAGGGACCTGTGGAATATATACTAGAGGTACCACTGGAATACATACTAGAGGGACTACTGGAATATGTACTAGAGGGACCACTGGCATATGTACTAGAGGGACCACTGGAATATGTACTAGAGGGACCACTGGAATATATACTAGAGGAACCACTGGAGCATATATTAGAGGGACGTGTGGAATATATACTAGAGGGACCTGTGGAATATATACTAGAGTGAGCTGTGGAATATATACTAGAGGGACCACTGGAATATATACTAGAGGGACCTCTGGAATATATACTAGAGGGACTACTGCGATATATACTAAAGGGACCTGTAGAATATATATTAGAGGGAGCTGTGGAATATATACTAGAGGGACAACTGGAACATATACTAGAGGGACCTGTGGAATATATACTAGAGGTACCACAGGAATATATACTAGAGGGACCACTGGAATATATACTAGAGGGACCTGTGGAATATATACTAGATGGACCTGTGGAATAAATACTAGAGGGACTACTGGAGTATATACTAGAGGGACTACTGGAATATATACTAGAGGGACCACTGGAATATATACTAGATGGACCACTGGAATATATACTAAAGGGACCACCAGAAATTATAATAGAGGGATAACTGTAATAGATACTAGAGGGACCACTGGAATATATACTAGAGGGACCACTGGAATATATACTAGAGGGACCACTGGAATATATACTAAAGGACCACTGGAAAATATAATAGAGGGAACACTAGAATATATACTAGAGGGACCACAGGAATATATATTAGAGGGATAGAGGGACCACTGGAATCTATACTAGAGGGACCTCTGGAATATATACTCGAGGGACCACTGGAATATATACTAGAGGGACCTGTGGAATATATACTAGAAGGACCAATGGAATATATACTAGAGGGACCTGTGGAATATATACGAGAGGTACCACTGGAATATATACTAGAGGTACCACGGGAATATATACTAGAGGTACCACGGGAATATATACTAGAGGGACCACTGGAATATATACTAGAGGGACCACTGGAATACATACTAGAGGGACCACTGAAATATATACTAGAGGGACCTGTGGAATATATACTAGAAGGACCAATGGAATATATACTAGAGGGACCTGTGGAATATATACTAGAGGGACCTGTGGAATATATACTAGAGTGAGCTGTGGAATATATACTAGAGGGACCACTGGAATATATACTAAAGGGACCACTGGAATATATACTAGAGGGACCACTGGAACATATGCTAGAGGGACCTGTGGAATATATACTAGAGGGACCACTGGAATATATACTAGCGGGACCACTGGAATATATACTTGAGGGACCACTGGAATATATACTAGAGGGACCACTGGAATATATACTAGAGCGACCACTGGAACATATACTCGAGGGACTACTGGAACATATACTAGAGCGACTACTGGAATATATACTAGAGGGACCTGTGGAATATATACTAGAGGGACATGTGGAATATATACTAGAGGGACTACTGTAATATATACTAGAGGGACTACTGTAATATATACTAGAAAGACCTGTGGAATATATACTAGAGGGACATGTGGAATATATACTAGAGGGACTACTGTAATATATACTAGACGGACCACTGGAATATATACAAGAGGGACCACCGGAATATATACTAAAGGGACCACCGGAAATTATAATAGAGGGATAACTGTAATAGATACTAGAGGGACCACTGGAATATATACTAGAGGGACCACTGGAATATATACTAGAGGGACCACTGGAATATATACTAGAGGGACCATTGGAATATATACTGGAGGGACCTGTGGAATACATACTAGAGGGACCACTGGAATATATACTAGAGGCACCACTGCAATATACACTAGAGGGAGCTGTGGAATATAAACTAGAGGGACCAGTGCAATATATACTAGAGGGACCAGTGCAATATATACTAGAGGGACCAGTGTAATATATACTAGAGGGACCAGTGCAATATATACTAGAGGGACCAGTGCAATATATACTAGAGGGACCAGTGGAATATATACTAGAGGGACCTGTGGAATATATACTAGAGGGACCCCTGGAATATATACTAGAGGGACCTGTGGAATATATACTAGAGGGACTACTGGGATATATACTAGAGGGACCTGTGGAATATATACTAGAGGGACTACTGGAATATATACTAGAGCGACTACTAGAATATAGACTAACGGACCACTGGAATATATACTAGAGGGACCACCGGAATATATACTAAAGGGACCACCAGACATTATAATAGAGGGACCACTGAAATATATACTAGAGGGACCACAGGAATGTATATTAGAGGGATAGAGGGACCACTGGAATATATACTAGAGGGACCTGTTGAATATATACTAGAGGGACCACAGGAATGTATATTAGAGGGATAGAGGGACCACTGGAATATATACTAGAGGGACCACTGGAATATATACTAGAGGGACCTCTGGAATATATACTAGAGGGACCACTGGAATATATACTAGAGGGACCTGTGGAATATATACTAGAGGGACCACTGGAATATATACTAGAGGGACTACTTTAATACATACTAGAGGGACCTCTGGAATATATACTAGAGGGACCACTGGAATATATACTAGAGGGACTACTGCGATATATACTGGAGGGACCTGTGGAATACATACTAGAGGGACCACTGGAATATATACTAGAGGCACCACTGCAATATACACTAGAGGGAGCTGTGGAATATAAACTAGAGGGACCAGTGCAATATATACAAGAGGGACCAGTGCAATATATACAAGAGGGACCAGTGCAATATATACTAGATGGACCAGTGCAATATATACTAGAGGGACCAGTGCAATATATACTAGAGGGACCAGTGGAATATATACTAGAGGGACCTGTGGAATATATACTAGAGGGACCCCTGGAATATATACTAGAGGGACCTGTGGAATATATACTAGAGGGACTACTGGAATATATACTAGAGCGACTACTAGAATATATACTAACGGACCACTGGAATATATACTAGAGGGACCACCGGAATATATACTAAAGGGACCACCAGACATTATAATAGAGGGACCACAGGAATGTATATTAGAGGGATAGAGGGACCACTGGAATATATACTAGAGGGACCTGTTGAATATATACTAGAGGGACCACAGGAATGTATATTAGAGGGATAGAGGGACCACTGGAATATATACTAGAGGGACCACTGGAATATATACTAGAGGGACCTCTGGAATATATACTAGAGGGACCACTGGAATATATACTAGAGGGACTACTTGAATACATACTAGAGGGACCTCTGGAATATATACTAGAGGGACCACTGGAATATATACTAGAGGGACTACTGCGATATATACTAGAGGGACCTGTAGAATATATACTAGAGGGAGCTGTGGAATATATACTAGAGGGACAACTGGAACATATACTAGAGGGACCTGTGGAATACATACTAGAGGGACTACTGGAACATATACTAGAGGGACCACTGGAATATATACTAGAGGGACCACTGGAATATATACTAGACGGACTACTGGAATATATACTAGAGGGACTACTGGAATATATACTAGAGGGACCACCGGAATATATACTAAAGGGACCACCGGAAAATATAATAGAGGGAACACTGGAATATATACTAGAGGGACCACAGGAATATATATTAGAGGGATAGAGGGACCACTGGAATATATACTAGAGGGACCTCTGGAATATATACTCGAGGGACCACTGGAATATATACTAGAGGGACCTGTGGAATATATACTAGAAGGACCAATGGAATACATACTAGAGGGACCTGTGGAATATATACGAGAGGTACCACTGGAATATATACTAGAGGTACCTCTGGAATATATACTCGAGGGACCACTGGAATATATACTAGAAGGACCAATGGAATATATACTAGAGGGACCTGTGAAATATATACGAGAGGTACCACTGGAATATATACTAGAGGTACCACGGGAATATATACTAGAGGGACCACTGGAATATATACTAGAGGGACCACTGGAATATATACTAGAGGGACCTGTGGAATATATACTAGAGGGACCACTGGAATATATATCAGAGGGCCCACTGGAAATTACACGAATGAAAAAATAACGAGGAGCTATTTCAGAAAGGATGATTAAAATTTGTGCTTCATAGAAATCTTATTGTTGCTCCTCCAATAAATAATACATAGATATAGAATTACAATCTATACAATACTTATCATTCGTTAGTATTTAATTATATTGAAACTACAAGATCAATATATAATTGCATATTCTTTATTACACAATATTTTATAATTATTTTGCATTATATACAAATAATTTTTACAAAACGATATAGAAAATATACAGAATCTTTTTATTTACATCATTAGTTTCAATTCCATTGCAACTTTTAATTATTTTAATATCTGCTTATATATGATGTTCTTTGTCAAAGTTTTATTACCTTGCACACCCCACCTTCTTGCTTGTGTTCAATACTTTAATTTTTACATATGACTCTCTGCATACTTTTGAAATATTGGCCCAGGAAGAAACAGGCCCTCTGTATCGTATGTTTGACCTTGATTCTTGTTGTCATACATATGACAGTCTTAATGGAAACTAGGTTCTTTCCAAAGTAAAAGGGATGTTGGGATCACTGGGGGCTAATTTCAGTCTTGGGATCAAAACACACCTGCCCACCAAAAGACCATTGATATGAGGAGCTTCGATAAAATGTTGATGCATTCCTACTACTTCTAATCTTGTGCTATTGCATAATCTATTCTGGATTGAAATATTCCGTAGAAACATTATTATTGATCCTTTTTGGAGTTTGTGAGGTGGCATTCTGGAAGGTGTAAGTTCAGAAATTCAGAAGCATATCTGTCAAACTCTGTAGGTTCATCGATGAGCACTCTGTACTGTAATAAGTATGGCTGTTACTGGGTAGTTTTCTGAGAACCTCTTCATTGATAGGCAATCATCATTTTGGGGGAGATAAAATTACTTGCGTTCTTTTCTCTTGTGTTATATCACAGTTTGTTTCACTAAACAGTCATTTACACATGGTAATGGAGGCACTTTCATTCATCTTCAGTTCTTCAATTCAAAATGTAGCAGCCTCTTCGCAAACTCTCTGATCTTCTCTTAGTCTGATATTATTGTTCAATGTAAAATGTTGAAAGAAGTACCACAGATGGGAATTTTTAAGGCATATTTCTAATGTAGCTTCACAGGTGCTCCTTGGTAATATTAGCAGCAGTTGCTTGAACTCACCTCCCAAAAGCAAAACCTTTCCTCCAAACACTTCAGTGACACCAATGATGTGTTGAAGACCCTTGTGAATGGCATGAATTGCATAGGAGGGAATCATAGAAGCCTCAACCAGTATTATGAGATCCATGTTCTGTAAGTAATTAGCATAGTCAGATGAGCCAGACACATTACATACACTGGTCTGTTAGTGGAACAGGTAGTTTAAATAGATTGTGTAGTGCTGCCTCCCAACAGCAGTGTAGACTTTATGCCGGTCCAAGAACTGCAACATACCTGATAGTTATTGAACAGGTTTTGTCACAACCTCCAGCTGCATCTGCGTAAAAGCAGGTATGTGCAGCTTTTCTCCTCTGTTGAACAGCATCATTTACAGTATCAGCAATCATATGTTGCTCTTCAGTAAGAGAATCAATATCACTTGGGGTTCAGGTTCAATGGACTGAGGCAGACCCTGTTTTGCGCAGTTGGTACCATTTTCAATCAATATTGCGTTAATGTAACCAAGTGCCATATTTTCATCTTGCTGACCACCTATCTCTTTATGTAAATAGTTCTCAATCAATGACTCCTTATGGGTGTTCCATAATTGCAGTATATTGACTGGCACAGAGCAACGAACATCATACAAAACTGTGTTGGCATGTGGTTGGGTAGCAGCTTCCTGCAGAGCTTCGCTGAAATAGTCTTTTCATGACCAAGTAGCAAGCAAGCCACTTAGTGCCTGGCACATGAAGTAGCAATACTCTTAAATATAATTTTTCAGCAACTCTGGGGCTGACTGTGTACAATCTACTAATGATATTATTGTTCCTTCTTCTTGGCATCCATTTTATGTTGGTTTCATTGAACACAGTGTTCTGCAATTTCTTCACATAGGTAGTTTCTTGCATTGTCATGTTTTTCATTTAGCTTGAATCAGGCAGTAAGGGTAATCATCATCATTGTTTAACGTCTATCTTCCACGCTAGCATGGGTTTAGACGGAAATTGTCCCACTTGAGGCAAGATTGGTTGTCTCGCTCGTATAGGACTGTCTGGCAGGTTTTCTCCGGCTGGATGCCCTTCCTAACACCAACCACGTTTACAGTGTGGACTGGGAGGTTTTTACCGTGTTATCTACACGGCCACATTACAGCGTGGACTGTGTTTTTTTTTTGTCGTGACACCTACACGACCTCATTTATTTAGGACTGGATATTGTGGTACCAACATAACTTTACATTACAAGGGATGGTGTTGATGGGGGTGGGGGAGTTGGGGTAGTGGGTTGGGGGTGTATATTTGATTAAGAGGTACCTACTGACTGTAGGTTTCGCTTTGTACTTAGGCAAGGCGGGTCTTCTGTATTACTGCGTAGCGCCAAAGATCTCGGTCCAGTGACAGTCTTAGAGAGGTGCAAGTGTGTAAGGTCGGAATTTATCAGATCGCCCCAGGTTTTTCTGGATCTACCTACTCCGTTACTTCCATCTATTTTGATCGCCCTGCACTTTTTTATACAGCTGTCGTCTTTCATGCGCATCACGTGACCACACCAACGTAGTCTTCTCTCAAGTAAACAGCATCTGATCCCACTTATTCTTAATTTCTCACTTAGTTCATTTATGCTTTGCTGTTCACGTATATTACTATTACACATCCAACAGAGCATGCATGCTTCGTTCCTTTCCAGTCTGCGCAGGCCCTCTGCACACAATGCCCATGTCTCACTGTCATATAACATTGCTGTTCGTATGCAGACATCATACAGTCTGCCTTTCATTTTTAGAGAGAAACCTTTAGCGGCCAATAGTGGTATAAGCTCTCTGAACTTTTTCCATCCCATACTGACTCTGGCTACTGTACTTTCTGATCACCTTCCACCACTGCTGATTTTGTCACCCAGGTAACGGAAGGTGTCCACTATTTCTATAGAGCCATCTGGGCAATAGAAGGAGCAAGTATCCTGTGGACACTTGCTACTTATTGCAGCTGAGCACCGGCCACATATAAAATCTACGTTCTTAGATAGTTTACCTGTGATCCCACTACATCTTTTATGCATCCATACTTTGCATTTGGGACATAAAATGGAATTTCTGCCTTCTCCTTTCCTACACACTGAGCATGGCCATTTACCAGAAGGGACCTGTGCCCTATTTTCCTTCCTACATACTAGAACTTTAGTCTTAGACAGGTTAACTTTAAGGCCTTTTGATTCTAGGCCATGCTGCCATGTTTGGAATTTCTTCTCTAGTTCAGCCATTGATTCGGCTATGAGCGTTAGATCATCTGCGTATAGAAGTTCCCATGGGCAGCCGGTCTTGAACTCCTCTGTTATAGCCTGAAGGGCAATAATAAATAGGAGGGGGCTAAGGACAGAGTCCTGATGAACAACTTTTACGTTAAATTCTTCACTATATTCGTTGTTAATTCTAACTTTGCTGACTGTTTCTTTATACATGGCTTGTATAGCTCTCACAAGCCATTCATCAACTCTTAGTTTTCTAAGGGCCCACCAGATAATGGCGCGGGGGGACTGTCAAATGCTTTCTCCAAGTCAACAAAAGCTAAGTATAGGGGTTTACTTTTAGCTAGGTACTTCTCCTGGAGTTGTCGTACACAAACCCAAACTGCATTTCATCTAGATCAATTCGCTCTCTGATTAGTTGCGCTATAACTTTTTCTGTGACCTTCATGACCTGGTCAATTAATTTAATGCCTCTATAATTTCCTCTATCTAGGCATCTCCTTTACCCTTGTAGCAGTTAATGATGATGCTGCTATGCCAGTGTCATTTGGTATGACCCCGTTCTGTATGACTTGGTTTACTATCCGGGTGACCATAGTGTGTCCCACCGTTCCAGATGCTTTCAGCATTTCAGCAACTATCTCCGAAGGCCCAGCTGCCTTACCTGTCTTCATATCTTTGATTGCCTTACTTATTATACTACCTTCAACTTGCACTGCATTTTTACTATGACCTGAGCATTGCCTCTTTGAAAGTAAACTCTCTGTTTGTTACTCAAGTGTATGGCTAGCCTGTACACTGAATGCGATATACCATGAAGCTTAAATTCAGAGAGATGCCACACTGCCTATGGCAGAGACACATACCTGCAACCAAGATAGTTTCTTATTTCATCATAGTTGTGTTGGTTCTGAGCATTATTAGGTAATGCACCTTCTATAGACGCTCAATCATGCCCCCTGTAAACATTTAAAGAGGTACTTGGTGCTGTTTATAGAAGAGCAACCTCCAACATTAATATGTGCACAATATTTCTTCAGCAAAAAGGCATTAAATGGCACAACATTCCTATTATCTACTGAATGTCATCCAATTTGCACTGTACTTCCTGTCTTGTGATAGTGTATTCAGGGTTAAATTACCCTATGTCTCCCTAAAACACTAGAGTGTGATATAGAATATCTGACTGCTATTTCCAGCAGGCTCAACAGTCACATAAAGACTTCTCTTTTGTCTTGAGTAAAAATACAAATAGGATTGTGTGAGTGAAGGGCGTTTACTGATATTCTTTTAGAGATAAACACAGCCCCTATATAAGACTGTCTGCCCTCAACATTTTCCATTTCTATATAATTCTTCAATTATTTTAACATCTTCCCTTGCTCCCCAAATTCAGATCTCTTACTGATACCCCCCCCCCCCATATTTTTTAATAGTTTCTTATCTCCCACCTATCTTCCATATCATAAGTGATCTACAACTGTCATTATAACAGACTTTCACCGATCAACACAGGGAAGATGTAAAACGAAGTCAACATGTGAAGCAGAACAGTAATTCAGAAAAACTGACAGGACAGAGTTTAGAGGGGACACATTTTACATAACAGATATGCTCTCTAGTACTGGTGGCACAATAAAATGAACTGTCTAAACTAATATGGTTGGTGTAAAACCATGCCAAAAATATGAGAATTTGGATGTTACATATACAAAGCTGGCCATTAACTTGTTTTGATAATAGTTCACTAATCTCTGTGGAAAGTGAAGCCATTCTGAAGATAATGTCATGATATGTGATTTCAATGTTATCCATCAACAACCTAACTAGATACACTTATGCAATGAAGAAAAAACAAAAAATCTTAAGCTTAATAACTAATATCTGTAGACATGTTTTGCTTTTCAGTAAAGCATGGACTCCAGCACAATTACAGTAGTAGCAATAAGACTATCACTGATGTACAGTATATAAAGGAGTATTGACTCCACCCCAGTTATAGCAATAAGACTATTACTGGTGTACAGTACTGTACATAAACATGAAATATTGGAATATTTAAAATAAATAAATTGCTGAGCCATCATTTACTTTTCACTAACTCACACATACTGAACAGCAGAGATTTTATTGTTTAATATCCTGTAATGATTTAGTAGAAAATACCTAAAAACAGGTTTGTCAATTCAAATGTTTGTTGTATCTTTACTAGTGGAGAGATTGTTGTGAAAATTTGCAGTACTAAGTTAAAGAATTTAATTTTTCATTGGTTCAGTTATAGTGCAGATTAAGAAGAATATCTTGGTACTGCAGCAATTTTGTAATTTATATGGTACAAGACTTGAAGAGTTAATGAATGAATAAATCATTTCAAAAGTGTGGAAGAAGCTTGCATAACAAATAGATTAAGATTATAATACCTTTTGCCTGGTCCTCCAACTGACATAACCTGCGGGGCCATGTTAGATGCACGGCCACGGGCTGCACCGTGAAGATTTGGTCCCCAACTACCAACCACAACTCCAGCAATTTCTAGTTGCCCACCACGAGCATCTACAGGTGAACGGCCTACAAGAAAAAGGAATCTTTTTATTTATTTCCATAGGTGACACCACTTAAGATTACAATAACAAAAATAAAGAAACATTCTATTATAAAACTTTGCATGATTGTATATAAAATCATTTAATATTGTCCACGCATAGATTAGATGGGTTGTCACATTATGAGATGTTAGGTCCAGAGATCATGCCTTGCTCTTCTGGGTCTGTATTTTGACTTGGCTTTTACAGCTGGATACCTTTCCTAATGCCAACCACCTTAGAGTAGACTGGGCGCTATTGTTGTCATGGCACCAATGTCTTGTTTCAAATTAAACAAATTTCAACTAATATGTACACAATACCCAACTAGGTCCCACTATTTCAACAATACCCAACTAGGTCCCAGCATGGCCACAGCTCATCAACTAGAACTGTTAAATACATAAAAGATTAAATGTAGTTAGTATATTGATAGAAAAATGAATTTCAATTCATCATTTGAGAATCAACTATTTAGTTGTCAGCAAATTCAGCCATTTTAACAACTGTTTTAAGACATCTTTGCTCAGATTATTTGAGCCAGTTTAATTCTAGCCATATTAATCAGCTAAGGAAAGTTGATTGACTATCTTTTCTTCAAATATATTTAACTAGCAGTGGTATCCGGCGTTGCACGGGATAAGGTATTTTGGAAGGCGAGCCGCCAACAGACCTAATCGTGGAAAAACTGCATGCCTGGACAATATGTAAAGAAAATAAACCGAATACTCTGATGGCTGGATAATCTTTAAGATTTTCCTCGACGAAGCAGGAAAAATGCAGGTTTTCACCTAATGTGGGTCCTAGGGGATCAAGAAAATGAATTTTTTTATGTGCATAATATGCCTTGAAATTTCGGGAAAATCGGCTAGACATAACGCCTCCAAAAAGCCCTAAAAAGCTGAAGTTTTTCACCTAATGCGGGCCCTAGGCCATAAAAAAGTTGGATTTTCTTTGCTCACGGTATGAAGAAGAGACTGACTAATACATAGTTACAATTTCAAGGAAATTGGTCTGACGTAACACCTCAAAATAACCCTAAAAGCTTTAAAATGCAGTTTTTCACCTAACGCGGGCCCTAGGAGATCAAAAAGTTGAATTTTTTTTATGTGCATAACACTCCCTGAAACATAAGTAATACACATGTAAAGTTTGAAAATAAATCAGTTGGGTACTTCTCGAATTTTAGGGATTCAAACTCACAGACACACACACAGACAGACATCCTCAGGGAAGTGACATAATGGAGACAGCCAGACATACAGACAGATATTATAAGGGCGCGACGTTATATGTATGTATCTATCTAAAAAGAGAAAGACTAAGAATTACATGTGTAAAGTTTGAAAACAGTCAGTTGGGTGGTTCTCAAGTTTTAGGGATTCAAACTCACACACACACAGACAGACATCCTCAGTTTTATATATATAGATAAATCCTACTAACACCAATTGTAAAGTTATGTCTTCAATCTTTAATCAGTGATAAAAACAATACTATATACACAGAAGCCAGTCTATTATTCCGATTCTGGGACTCATTTTGTCAAAAACAAACTGGAAATTATCTTATCTTTGTTCACCCATTAGCATTTAAACTGGCCATATCCAGCCAGAATTCTCTCACCTCTTACTGTTCAAACCAGCCATAACTGGCCACTCATACCAATATTAAGGTATTGTCAAAATAAATAACAAAATCTCAGATTCGATATTATGTGAGATAATTATTTGAGGTAAAACCTTTACCGTGAAAATACAATAGTAAATATAGAGTAATGTAAATGCTAAAGGGTTAAATAACAATATTTCAGCAAAATGACATTAGCAGTGCAGACATTCAACAAATATACCTTCTGGTAAAAATTTAAGTCCTGTGATTTCAAATAAGACTGCATGGGGCAGATGTGGGCTCCGTAAGCCTTGGAGAAGGCAGCCCATATAGGAGAACTGTGTCTCCAAATAAACTAGGACTGCATGGGGTAGACGTAGGCTCTTTGGAGAAGGCAGCCTGTCTTGGAGTGCAGTGGCTCAGAATAAAAACTGATACAGGTTAGAGAAGACCTTTTAGTCCAGTAAGACTAGTGCTGGTGACACGAATAATGTAGCCAGTCAATGCTGTAAAGTGCTAAGTGTTAGCAAGGGCATCCAGCCACTAAAATATTGCTAAGTTCAACACATTTCAGATGCACCAGACAGCCACTGTTGCAGCTGCTGCACTAAACAGCCACTGCACCATATTCTATATATACATCAAACATACCATCCAATACAAAAAAAAATATTAAGCTTACCAAGGATACCTCTTCCCCGACCTTTGTTCTGGTTCTGTCCACCAGCAGAAATATTTGGTTGAATTTGAGATGCACCAGGAGGTCGATGATTGAAGTTAACATTAGAGTAGGGTGGAAAAGGATAATTGTTGTACAAAGCAGTAGCAGGTAATGGTGCTTTGGCAAATTCTACTTTCAGTCCTTCCAATATTGCTTGTCTCATTCGTTCCACCTTAAGTACTTGATCAACCTAAAATATATAATATACATTCATTATAAACTATTTTCTTATTGAAATCATACGGTAGCAAAATATAAGACTAAGATCCTTGTAAGTAGATGAGAAAACAGAACCCAGATCCCCTCAGGGAAATGGCCTTGCTCAGTATGTAGGAACTCCATCCTCTGCCCCAAATGCAAACAATGGGTACACAAAAGATGTAGTGGGATCTCAGAAGCTTAACTAAGAATGTAGGCTTCACATGTAGCAGCTGTGCTGGGACAGCAAGCAGCAAATGGCCACAGGAAACAAGCACCACCAAACCCTGGGAGGGCTCTGTAGAAACAGTAGACAGCTTCTGCTACCTAGGTGACCAAATTAGCAGTGGAGGTGGGTGTTCGGAAAGTACAATAACTAGGGTAAGAACGGGATGGAAGAAGTTCAGGGAGCTACTGCCACTGTTAGCTGCAAAAGGCTTCTCCCTCAAAATGAAAGGCAGACTGTATGATGCGTGTATACGATCAGGAATGTTACATGGTAGGGAGACCTGGGCGCTGAATGTGGAAGACTTGCGTAGATTAGAAAGAAATGAAGCCCGCATGCTCCGATGGATGTGTAATAGTAATATACGCGAATGGCAAAGCATAAATGAATTGAGAGAGAGACTGAGCATAAGAGGAATCAAATGCTGTGTGCAGGGGAGGAGGTTGCGTTGGTATGGACATGTGATGCGTATGAAGGATGACTGCTGCATAAAAAGGTGCAGAGCACTAGAAGTCGATGGAAACCGCAGAGTGGGGAGAGCCAAGAAGACCTGGGGTGAGGTGATAAAAGCCGACCTTACCCAATTGCACCTTTCAAAGGCGATGACACACGACCGTGACCTCTGGCGCCACGCAATAATACAGAAGACACGACCCCCCACGGGTACAAGCCGAAGCTGAAGCATATAGACAATATGCCCCGACCCCCTCCCACTGCAAAGTAGACGTGGAGGTGCCACGGATAAAAAGCACCCAGATCACGCTGTAAAGTGGACGTGTAGGTGCCACGGAAAAAAAGCACCCAACACTCACTGTAAATGAGGTTGGTGTTAGGAAGGGCATCCAGCTGTAGAAATCAAGCCAAAATCAGTTCCCGTATGAGCAAGGCATGGTCAGCCGACCTGGTACTGCCCACAACAGGACAACCCGTCTAACCCATGTTAGCGTGGAAGAATGGACTTAAAACGATGATGATGATGATGCCATAACTTGTGAAGGAGTCAAAGGGGCGTTGTAGTAACAAACAGCATTTGTTGGAGCCCATCTCTTCTCCAGGTCTCAACAGACTTCTTCGAGAAAAGGATAGAGATATGGAGGAAGAATCGACACCAGTACTTGACTGCTACTTTTTTTATTGACCTTGAAAGTATGAAAGGTCAAAGTTGACTGTGGCAAGATTTGAACTCAGAGAACTGGAACAAATACTGCATTCAAACAACCCAGCAACTTCACTGCCTTAGCACAATATCAACCAAGTTATAAATCAGAAGACTACTAACAAGTGGATATTATTGAAAACAGATTATATGTGATACTGCAATACTATTACAGGTATAATACAACACACAACTGTTCTTAACTCATTACACAAGTTATATCATTTGACTTTGACAAAAAAGGAAGTAAGCGTTGGCTGTCAATAGATTATATTTAGCTATACAATGAAATAAAAGATGTTAGCACACAGTACTATGGTAGATCTTGACATGAGAAAACATTACACTGATGAGAGAAGGACCGTGACAAGTGGAGAGATGCCGAATAAGACCCATCCCACCCTTGCAAGCAGGGAAGAGCGGACATAAAATGATGATGATGATGGTGGTGGTGATATGAGAGAGAGAGAGAGATCAACTTACCTGTCCATCACACATGTCAATGAGAGGAGTATTATTATTTGCTTTCAGAAGCTTGAAATGAAAAAGTTTCCCATCAAAGTACAACCAGGGGCAACACATGGTCCATGGAATTGGAGCACCACAAATATCATTGGCAAAAATGGCAGTTTCAATTCCAGCCATAAAGAGAGAGGCTAAATGAACTCCACGGTTACTGATAGATGGTAGCTATATAAAAAGAAAACCAAAATATATTTAAGTAACTCTTGTGTGTGTGAAGATAGAAAGTAGAATAGTCCCAAGTTGAAGAGATTCTGTTGATGTTTACTTCCAAGTGACAGATCTTGAAACAAATATAACAGCTGCTGCAATGTGAGAAAAAACAACTTGATATATTTAAAGGGCTGCTGCCTCGGTAACTATATCACTGATCTATAGCTACATATGAACAAAGGCAATTCTATGGTGCTCTCTTGGTAACTATATCACTGATCTATAGCTACATATGAACAAAGGCAACTCTGGAACATTGGACTATCAAGTTGTATTATATATTCTAGCAGAAAAACTGTTGGGGTTCTGCTAGTATATGTAGTGTGCATATTGATATTATACACAAATATATATGCATATAAATAGAATACATAAAATGAAAAGTAAATTGATAATATGCACAGAAATTGAAGAGAGACTGTGTTACACCTTCTTCTGTAATCAGTAAAGTAATCCATGATACATTAAAAAAAATGATGATATTATATATAAACGGCATTACGATGAAATGTTATGAAAACGAAAATATAAATGTTATGATGTTGACATTTAAAAGTTTAAACAGAAGTGAATCTTGAAATAAGCAATACATTATATATAAGATTATGTTTAATCAAGAGCTAAGAAATTTAGTAGAAAAATTACATAATTCACTCATGATTTATTCAAAGTAATCCAACTTATTTTAATAACGTGATGTAAAACAATAAACTGGACACAGTCTCACAGTTCTCTAATCATTATATATAAGATATACCAATAACAATTAGTATGTACATAGAGCTGTATTATGGTGATACAGCTAATATACAAGAAAACAATCACATAAATAACTACATTGATTTGTTATAATAATAATTTCTGATTTAGACACAAGGCCGACACTTTTGGGAGAAGTGATGTCAATTACATCGACCTCAGTGTACTACTGGTACTTTATTTTACAGACTCTGAAAGGACAAAAGGCAAAGCCAACCTCGGCAGCATTTGAACACCGAACTTAAATTATATACCACAAAATACATTGTCTGACACTCAGCTGTTAAAATAGTGGCTCACAATAATATGAAAACAAACAAATGAATAGTTTAGGTTAGCTGTAAAACAACCAATATTATCAGTTTTATACTGGTTTACTATTCAGCCAATAAAGTCAACTCTAGATTACTTTCCTTGTTCCATCTGAAACTTCCGCTATATCTAATGTTCCACTTCCATTCACTCATTTACTGATACAAACACTAAAATGTCAACACCTGCACCTTTTGTCTTTAACTATTAACGCCCTGTAATGCACGACATTCTTCAAAGGTACAGCACAATAAATGCACCACATTAAAAATTAAAGCCTTTAGTTTATTGCACATTTTTTAAGAATTATCCACTAGTAAAGATACTACAAACATTTGAATCAACAAACCTGTTTTTAGACATTTTCTGCCATGTCATTACAGGATGTTGAGAGTTAATATAGATATATTTTTCTTTATACATGTTTTTCATCAACGATACTTTGCTGCAGTCATTACATATACATCATTATTAACGTGTATCAGCACAATTAGTCATTATACTGGATAATTCATGGCAAAACTACTGATTAGAAAATTAGTTATACCAATAAAAGGGGAATAATTCTACTTGGTATTCAAGTATTTACAAGTCTAGACAAATATGCATTCTTTCTCCTGTAAATCAATTTGTCATCATGACATTGAAACTTCCCTATTTTATTTAAATACTAAAGGAGCCACATGACAAAATCAAACTATAAAAACAAATCTCAAATACTTCTAAGTACCCAATGAAGGGGTCTCATCTCTTCTATATCAAAAATATAAACAAAATTTTTAAGCAAATTGTTTTAAAATTTTTTTTTAATTAAATAGAGATTAAATGAAAAAAAAAACACACAAAAAAAAAAAGACATACTTTTAGATCCTGCATGATCTGAATGTCATGGAGAAGAGGAGATACTGCCATTGCTAAGAATGCATCCAATTCTTGCCTTTGTAGAATTCTACCATTTTGTAAAATATACCTAGGAATGGTAAATAAACAAAAATAAACTTAAATTTTTGAATGGCACATAAAAAAAAAAACAAACAAAGATAACCTGATTTGTGAAATGGCTAAACCGTGGACAAGAGAGATGGAAGTATATGGCAGTAGAGCGACACAAGTGAGTAGACAGGTGTGAGTAAAGATAATAGTCATGTAGAAATGAAAGTATTTTCATTATACTCTTCAGTTATTCATGGAGACCGTTCATCATCATTTAATGCCTGTTGGCATGGGTTAGACAGGTCACCAAAGACTAAGCCGGTATTTAATCAGAACTACTGTCTTACCAATCAAGGAGAGAGAGAGAGATATGAGCAGCATTTAGTTTACATATGTTCTGGTTTTGGAATAGTTTCTTCAGCTGGATGCCCTTCATATCCCCAACCACTTTACATAATGTACTAGGTGTATTTTATCATGGGATTGACACTAGCAATCACTTTACATAGATAGATAAATAAACAATGAAATGTACCTGTGAACACAACACATAAGCAGTAAATGTTGTGGGACATAATTTGTGTTTAGCATCAAAGGAGTATCACTTTTAAGACAGGTAAGGAATGCTCTTAATCGTCTGTTTTTGTCATCTGCTTGCTGTCCTAACCACAGACGCTCAATACTTGGAGTTTTCCAATCAACTGGGTGGGCAACAACATATTCACAATGTGGACTAAACACACCTTTGCGGACGACCCATTCTTTGACACAGACCTCAAAGGATTTGGAAGACTGGTCTCCTAAAGAACAAAGATAAACAAGTTTACAATGCCATGATGAAAAGGATATAAGAACAACAAAAATTCACAGCTCACATCTATGCAGATTTAGCTAGCTTCCTATGAAGTTGCCTCATAGGTTTCTTAGGTATTTTAATGATAGGACCCCAGTCCTAACATGAAAGGTAATATGAAATGAAGTGTCTTGTTCAAGAGCACAGCGTACTACTTTGTCTGGTAATCGGACCCACAACCCTATGATCCCAAGTCAAACACATTAACCACAAGATTACACACCTTCACAGAAATAACATACGTTAAAACAAAACATAAAATGATGCAAGAACTGTTTTGATGCTTTTCTGCCAAACTTGAATGGTATTTCTAAAAGTAACACCCGCCTCCCTGTTAAAATAGTTCATTTTCATTTCATTTCATTTTACATCCGCTTTTTCCCTGCTTGCAGTTGTTTTAACTAATTCTCTCCAGTATTTTAAAATGAAGTCATCACCATCATTTTTATGTTTGCCCTTTCCATGTTACTATGGGTTGGCTGAGACATTCTAAGGCAGTTTTTCTATGGTTGGATGCCCTTCCTAACACCAAGTGCTATGCTGTGAGATGTTTACACGAGATAAACAAATAACATGGCTGGCTTTAAACAATGTTGATATGAAGATACATGCTGTAAATTGATGCGGGTGGACATATTTAATGGAATTCCATGGTTTCATCATCATCATCACCGTTTTACGTCCATTCTTCCACACTAGCATGGGTTAGACGGGTTGTCCTGTTGTGGGCAATGTTAAGTCGGGTGACCATGTCTTGATCATGATTTCTACAGCTGGATGCCTTCCTAACTCCAACCTCATTTACATTAAGTGCTGGGTACTTTTCTGTTGCGACACCTCACTACCATGTAACACTGCTGTTCGTATACACACATCATACAGTCTGCCTTTCATTTTGAGGGAAAAGCCTTTTGCAGCTAGCAGTGGCAGTAGCTCCCTGAACTTCTTCCATCCCATTCTTACCCTACTGTTTCTACAGAACCCTCCCAGAGTTTGGTAGTGCTTGTTTCCTGTTTGCTGCTTACTGTCCCGCAAATTTGTTGGCAAGGAATTGGAGACTTCTGGTGTTATTCATCAGCCTGGACATTTGCAACTAAACAATATATCCCCAACAAATATAACATAAAATGGATGAAGGGAAAAAACATCAACTTGTAGTACAGAAGTCAATTACCAACAACCCCCAAATCTGGGGTGGGTGGGTGTGAAGGTGGAAAAACAAGACCATTAACACTTTCACTACTGTATTTGAACTATATATTGAAGAATTTGGAGAGATTTATTAAAATTATTAATTCTTTCATTAAAGTGGTATTTGTAACATAAAAGAAAAAAATATATCAGAAGGTTTTTAACCCTTTATCATTTAAACCAACTGTATCCAGACAGAATTCTCTCACCTCTTTTAGTTCAAACCTGACGCAACCAGTCACTTATACTGGCATTAAGGTATTGTTGTCAAAATAATATCATCAAATTCCCGTAAATTTGATATTATGTGAGATAAAGTCTTTACGATGAAAATACAATAAATATAGAGTAATGGAGATGATAAAGGGATAAGGTAACTATTAACCCTCTAAAATGGGTGGTTTTGTTTCCTAGAATGGTTTGGGGCAGGTTAGTATCAAAATAAAAAAAAAACTTCAACTGTTATATAAAAAATAAAAATAAAATCATTTCTATTTATTACCAGGATTTTTCATTTATCTCAAATTTTCATTGCATAAAAATACTTAGAGCTGTCAAATTTTATATTTCTATTTAAAAGGGCAACATGTATCTAATTTAACTTTCTAACAGTTTATAATAGGAGGCAGAGACACTAAAACACCAGATAGAATACTTTACAGTATTTATTTCAGCTTTATGCCCTTCACTGTTTTGAGGTTTAGCAGTCAAGTACATGGGGCAATTTTGTCTCACTTTCTCTGGAAGTAATTGGCTGTGTCAGACTTAGAGAGTGTGCTATTATCACGACAAATCCATCACGACTACATGAGGAGTTTTGGGCTCATGGAGAGATATATGGCACACTGATAAAGTTCAACTAATTATCAACATATATCTAACAACACATTATCCTTACTATACGACATTATTTGCTATGTTCAATTGTCTAACAGTATTTAAAAGGGAGTATATTATTGTTTTTTTAAAACTAAAGGATGGCTTACCTTTGTCTTTACTTTGATTTTCATGAATAATCTTTAGTTTATTTAAATTAAAAAGCACTGAATAAAGGGTTTGTCTGACAGGTCGATATAGTTCCACATAGGAAATAAGATCCCGGCTGACATCTTCTTCCAAACACACCTCTAATTTGACTTCACCCTGAAATAAGACAGATTTTTCATAATTAACCCTTAAAAAAAAAATAGCAAAGGAGGAAAAAAGAAAAAAAGTTTTGAACAATATTTACCTGAGATAATAACTGGTACACCCAGGGACTCATTAAACCTTTCTGATGTCTTTCACTGGCTATACGCATAATTTCAGGAGATATTTGAGGAAGTTTAAAATCTAAATCGTTCTGTGAATGTTCATTTTTCACACATTTGTTCGAATTCTGTACAAAAATAATAAGATATATATATACATACAAATCTGTAATTATTAGAAATTTATTAAAAAAAATTGTTTACCTTCGATCATCAGTTTCTTACGCCCACTTTTCCATGCTGGCATGGATTAGACAGGATGGTTTTACTAACATAAGCCCTTCTCAATGCTAATCTATTCTAAAAACCAGGGTACACACACACACACACATTTAAGGGAGAGATGCTGTACTGAAAAGGATCCATCCAACCTACGCAAGAGTGGGAAAATGAACGTAAAAATGATGATACACACACGTGTGCGTGTGTGTGTGTGTATATATATATATATACACACACATTTTGTTTTAGTGTCTACCACAAATGCTCCCTAGCACCCTTAAATTTCACCAATAGCATCATTTAACATCTGCAAGGTCTATATGACATATTTCATTTCAACCTATTCCATTAACACTTATATTTCCAATCTTCTATAATCACTTATTCATAACAATGTATTTCAGTGTAAATTTGCTGGAAGTTCCATTAATGCCAGTCGTATGAAGGGTCCAGTTCAGGTTACCAACAATAATAACATGGACTCTGGAAATGAGTGTAGTGAAGGACCACCAGCAAATGTTCCCCTTGAAGTCAAACACCCTCCTCACACCTCTTGGACATCACATCTGTGGAAACCATCTGAAAAGTTTTAGCGAAGCAATGAGGAAAAACAACCTCTCTTGATAAAATGGTAGCCAGTACACCCTGGAAAGTTCTTTGACAATCAAAAGGAGACAACACAAGGTAAAAAGGAGTTTTAGTCATGTCAAGGACATGACAACCTCTAATGTTAATGATAAAATACACTGTTACATAGTTGGTGTTAGAGGAAAGACAGCTGTAGAACATGTGTGACATGTCCTAAAATAGAACACGTGTGTGATGTGTCTTAAAATAAAACACGTGACACGTCCTCTGATCCATTTAGGGGAACATTACTCTGAACAAACTGACTTGGACCCTGAACAGCCAGTCCAACCCATGCCAGCATGAAAAAGGACATAAAATATATATCATATATACTCTGAAACATTTCGGTAATGAAAGAAACTCAGATTTGAGAAGAACTCAATTTGTGTTGGTGGCAAGTGATAGTAAGATTGGGTTCTTGCTACTAGTATATAATTGGAAGATTATATAGAAAGATGCTAAAACCATGGCTATATGTAGATGACAGATGTAGAAGAAAAATACAATACATTGAGTTCTATATCTTGAATTTAATATTTTAACCAATGAGTGCCAGGTTTTCAACACTGTAATTCAAAAAGATTAAAATTTGTCAACTTTAAAACACGATGGAAAAATATTTTCAATAATGATTTTACTGAATTATTCAGCTGCTTTTCAACACAGGTTTGTAGTCAAACCTATAACAGTAGAGACTTCTGGTGTTCTTGGTCCCTGAAACATCTCCCTCTGTTATTGAGATAGTGTTGGCCACCTGCAGCAAACTGGAATGGTTATTTCAATATGTCTCCAGAGTAACATTTTCTCCATTCTGTCTGCTAGGACAATGAGGTGGTTTGTGCCTAATGTACGCCAGAGAGTGATCTCCCACACAGTCCAAGTTTCAATCATTGCGGTAGCTATGATAGAGTTTGATGATATCTACATTTTGTAACATCTTACAAGTCATTGAAGACATCCGATAAAGAAATAATTGCTATAAGGCTCACATTAAGATTGTATTGTATTCAAACAATGTTTTTCATTACAATATCAAGTCTTACAAGAAAACTGAACTCTCTCTCTTCTACATATATATTTATACACATTTACACAAACTGAACAGAAGTATTATGAAAAAGATTAAGAATATTGAAATAACATTACTTGTTGAAACTTTTGATTCCATGTGTCATCATTTCTTTTAGAATCACCTGAAATATAATGTTAAAATATAGACTTCAAGAAGGCAACATTCCCCCTACAAAATAAAGTAAAAAATAACAGCCCCCTCAAACTATGGAAGACTTTGTGAAACCTGGCTAGAACATGAGCACATGTTTTGCTGAAGTGAGAAGAGGAATTCCTATCAGATTGTAAAAAATATATACAATGGAGGCACATGGCTTAGTGGTTAGAGCCTTGGCCTTGCAATCGAAAGGTTGTGAGTTCAATTCTCAGACCGGGTGATGTGTTGTTTCCTTGAGCAAGACACTTTATTTCACATTGCTCCAGTTTACTCAGCTGTAGAAATGAGATGATAGAGACTGGGGTCCCTATCATTCCACTGCAAAGTGGTCGTGGAGGTGCCACGGCAAAAAAAGCACCCAGCACTCACTGTAAATGAGGTTGGTGTTAGGAAGGGCATCCAGCTGTAGAAATCAAGCCAGAATCAGTTCCCGTCCCACCCTTGCAAGCAGGGAAAAAGCGGACGTAAAATGAAATGATGATGATGATGATGATGAATGTACCCCACTCCAACACAAATGACTAATAATAATAAGTTTCAGCATTTCCCCTACATCCAAGAGATGCCAGGTTCAATTCACAGATACCTCTGTTCACTTTACCTGATTTTCTCAACTGTCATTTATATTGATTGACTTATTATTGTGTTGGGACACACACATTTCAAATGTTCCCACTGCTTCTTAAGTCAGCCATTACACCTCGAGCTGCAGGCTTAAAATCTTCTAAATAGATGGACCAGTGTCTATTTAACATAGTGGTTAACAAACCTGTCATCTGAGAGAGATGTGGAGTTTAATTCTCGCAGGGATCTCCACTTTTTTTTCTCCAGGGGTACTTTACCTAATTTCTCAACTATACAGTGATCAACTATTGTTATGATCATTTGCATTGGGGTGCACACATATTAAATTTGCCCAATACTTCCTAAGTATTGGGCAAATTTGAAATGTGTAGTCATGTTATGAAGCCAGGCAGGTTAGGTGACCATGTCTTGCTCATACAATTCCATTTTAACTTGGTTTTCTAGGACTGGTGCCTAACACCAACCACATAATAGCATGTACTGGGTGCATTTTTGTCATGGGACCAGCACACTCACCTTACAAGACAGAAGGAAAGGTGTATTAAATGAAAATAAAATTAATAAAAGCCATTCAGTAGTATACAATGAAAAGAAGTAAATAAAATTGAAACATACCAGACTGATTGGCACCGAAGTCATGCACGTTCTGATTGGGTGGGTCAACAACAATTTGTGGATTAGCATTATCAACATATCCAGAGGTTTCCTGAGGAGAAATAGTTGAATGTTAGATATACTTATATGAGCACATGCAGACGGAATTTTAATGGATCATCATCATCATCATCACCGTTTTACGTCCGTTCTTCCACGCTAGCATGGGTTAGACGGGTTGTCCTGTTGTGGGCAGTGTCTGGTCGGCTGACCATGCCTTGCTCATACAGGAACTGATCTGGCTTGATTTCTACAGCTGGATGCCCTTCCTAACACCAACCTCATTTACAGTGAGTGCTGGGTGCTTTTTCGTGGCGCCTACACGTCCACTTTACAGTGTGGGCTGGGTGCTTTTTTTTTTGCCGTGGTACCTCCACGGCCACCTTGCGGTGGGGGAGGAGGGGGGGGGGGGGCATATTGTTTATATGCTTCAGCATGTACCCATGGGAGGTCGGGTACCCTGTATTACTGCGTGACGCCAGAAGTCACGGTCGTGTGTCATTGACTTTGAGAGGTGTAGTTGGGTAAGGTCGGCTTTTATCACCTCATCCCAAGTCATCTTGGGTCTCCCCACTCCGCGGTTTCCATCAACTTCTAGTGCTCTGCACCTTTTTATGCAGCTGTCATCCTTCATACGCATCACATGTCCATACCAGCGTAACCGCCTCTCCTGCACGCAGCATTTGATTCCTCTTATGCTCAGTCTCTCTCTCAATTCCTTTATGCTTTGTCGTTCACGTATATTACTGTTACACATCCATCGGAGCATGCAGGCTTCGTTTCTCTCTAATCGACGTAAGTCTTCCACCTTCAGCGCCCAGGTCTCACTACCATGCAACATCGCTGTTCGGATACACGCATCATACAGTCTGCCTTTCATTCTGAGGGAGAAGCCTTTTGCAGCTAGCAGTGGTAGTAGTTCCCTAAACTTCTTCCATCCCGTTCTTACCCTAGTTATTGTACTTTCTGAGCACCCACCTCCGTTGCTAATTCGGTCACCTAGGTAGCAGAAGCTGTCTACTGTTTCTACAGGGCCCTCCCAGAGATTGGTGGTACTTGTTTCCTGTGGCTGTTTGCTTGCTGTTTCAGCACAGCTGCTGCATGTGAATCCTACATTCTTAATTAAGCTTCCTGAGATCCCGCTACATCTCTTGTGTACCCATTGTTTGCATTTGGGGCAGAGAATGGAGTTTCTACCTACACCTTTCCTACATACTGAGCAAGGCCATTTCCCTGAGGGGATCTGGGTTCTGTTTTCTCGTCTACTTACAAGGACCTTAGTCTTTGTCATGTTGACTTTGAGGCCCTTTCTAAGAGCAATGTAGAACTCGGAATCACACCTTACTACTACCACCATCATTGTCATTAACATTCAATGTCAATTTTCCCCGCTAAGTGAATTAGTGTTAGGATCTATTTTAGTATTAATAAAATCTCTTAATCTTACATTATTGTATATTTACTATTATATTTTCAAAGTAAACACTTTATTTCACATAATATCGAATCAATCAGATTTTGATATTATTTATTTTGAGAACAATACCGTAACATAAATATGAGCAGCTGGTTTGAACAGAAAGAGGTGAGAGAATTCTGGCTGGATACGGCCAGTTTAAATGCTAAAGGGTTAAATAATGAATAATTAAGATAAATAAGATGCCAAGTACATGCATTTTTCTGAGCAGAATTAAGATAAAAAGTTGTTTTTAAGTGTGAACAGAAATCATGTTTAGTAATTTCTTGATTAAAGGTGTTTTTTTTAAACTGACATTAAGTTCATAAGATAGTTTATAAATTTGGAACTTTGATCTTGAATCCTTTTGATATCAAATTGCTCCTGATTCTATATTACAAATGTCTTTACTTTAAAGTGTTTATCTAAAAACCTTTCAGAGTTTAAGTTATATTCCAATCACTAAATCTTTCCATATTCTTGATTATTTACAAAATTAATTAAAAATCATAAACTTCCATTAGAATTCTGTTAACGAAAGATAGCCGTTAAACAATGATGATGATGATAATGATGAAAGGGTAAAAGAAATAAAAAAGAATGTAAAAAAAATGTTTATACAATTAGCATGCCTATAAATTAAAATAAAAACATGTTAAAAACTTACACTTGTATCTGGTTTACTTTGGCCATTTTGAAGATAGCTGCCAGTTTGTTGTGGAAGACCATTTACTAAGGAAAATGAAATAAAATAACAATGACCAATAAATTATTTACACAAGAACACTTCCCTCCCTTTGAATCAAATAGGCTCGTGTTATTTTGTAAAAATAATTGTAATTAATCATACAATAGTTCACAAATGGTGGTAAGAAAGTCTCAGCAGAAAGTTTTCAGAGAAGAAACCCCAAACTAAAGCAAGTGTTACAAGAAATGTCTTGCTCAAGAACAAGGCAGTACCCAGTCAAGGAATGGAACTTATGACTATATGATTGTGGGTATATCACCCTAACTACAAGGCCTTCATACATACTAAATAGATTAATATGTTCCTCAAATTAAAGAATAGGCAGCACTTACTTTTGACTCTGGGTTTATATTTCAGGAATCCATCTTGAGTACCATTTAAATAGTACTGGACACTTTGTTTTAATTTTGTTATAAGTTCGTGTTTATTTTTAACTGAATCTCTGAAAAATATTAAATATAAATGAAAATAAAATACAAGCCTTCCATTTATTTTTACAATTTTAACATGGTATCTAATTAATTGTTTGTGTAAAGTTATAGAACTTATTAGTCATTAGCTTACAGCCCCCAAAGTTATTTGAATGAAATGATATTTACAGCTCTCACCTATATAGGTTTAGCTGGCCTCCTACAAGGAATCACTTCAGAGGTTTCTTGGGTGTTTTAATGATAGGTAACCAACAATAATTCAACACATAAAAAAAAGTATTTAGCCAAAAATATATATTTTATGCAATAATTGTTTCTACTTTTGGCACAAGGACCAGCTATGGAAGTTGAGAGTTATAGGGTCAAAGAAGCAATGAAAGAGATGAAGTATGGTAAAGCTGCAGGACCGTCAAAGATAACTGCTGAGATGCTAAAAGCATTGGGAGAAGTAGGAGTTGAACTAATGACCCACAGAGTAAATCAAATAAAACATGACACAGTCATACCCAATAACTGGTACAGCAGTGCAATCATAAATTGCAACAAGGGCAAAGGTGATGCCCTTGAAAGGAGCAACTATAGAGGAATAAAACTAATGGACTAAGTTATGAAAGTGACAAAAAGAGTTATAGAGCAGCTAATTAAGGAAAGAGTCAAAACAGATGAGATGTAGTTTGGTTTCATGCTTGGGAAAAGTTATATAGATGCCTCTTCCTAGTGAGGCAACTACAGGAAAAGTTCTTAGCCAAAAATAAACCACTATATTTAGCCTTTGAGCTTTTATTTATCTAGAGAAGGCCCTTGACCCATTATTTGGTGGTCCTTAAGGAAATTAGGTGAAGAAGAATGACTTGTGAGAGTAGTGCAAGCTATGTACAGAGGAGCTGTCAGTAAAGTGAGAGTAGGAAATGAGTTTAGAGAGGAATTCAAGGCACAGGTAGGATATCATCAAGGTTCGATTCAAGGCCATAACAGATAATTTAGACCTTATAGTTGAATCCATAAAAGAATTAGAAAATAAGTTAGTTCTCTCTGGAAATGGATTTTGGAATTAAAGAGTCTGAGAGTAAACTTAGCCAAAACTAAAGTGTTAGTGCGTAGGAAAGAAGATAGGACCCTGATTCCTTCAGGGAAGTGGCCCTGCTCAATATGTAGAAAAGGAGCAGGCATAAACTACATACGATGTACACAAAAGATGTAGTGGGATAATGGGTAGACTAACAAGGAAGGAAGACTTTGTTTGTAAAAGATACACAGGAGTAATTGAGGGAAAGAGCGTCAGTGATATAAACCTCTTCAAGTAACAGGAAGGGTCCATAGAAGTGGCTGATAGGTGACTTAATCAGCAGCAGAAGAGGGTACTCTGAGAGAATAATAGCTAGAATAAGGATATGATGGAAGAAGTTTAGAAAGCTACTCCCACTGTTGACAAGAAAAGGTTTCTCCTTATGTACAAGGAAGTCACAGTAGAGGTAGACCAAGAAAGACCTGGGCAGAGGTTGAAAATGCTGACCTCAAATCGCTGAGACTCACAGAGATGATGAAAAAATGTGGCAAGTGGAGAGATGCTGTGCTGAGAAGGACCCTTCCAACCCGTGCAAGTGTGGAAAACCGACGTAAAAACGATGATGATGATGATATACATATATATAAAGGTGCATGACTTGGTGATTTTTCATGCTACTCCAGTTCACTCAGCCTTAGAAATAAGTTGCGACGTCAATGGTGGCAAGCTGTATCAGCCATTGCCTTTGCTTGAACAACATTGGTGGTGTGGAAAGGGGAGACTAGTATGTATGGGCAACTGTCGGTCTTCCACAAACAAACCTTGCCCAGGCTTACACAGGGAAACTTTCTAGGTGCAAAACCATGCTCAAAAGCAACCAATAGGGGCCTTTATATATATCATCATCATCGTTTAACGTCCATGTTCCACGCTTGCATGGGTTTGGACGGGAGTTTTCCCACTTGAAGCAAGAGTGGTTGTCTTGCTCGCATAGGAGTGCCTGGCGGGTTTTCTACAGCTGGATGCCCTTCCTAACACCAACCACATTTACAGTGTTGCCTACACGGCCACAATACAGCGTGGACTGTGTGTTTTTTTGTCGTGACACCTACACGATCTCATTTGTTTCGGCCTGGATGTTGTGGCACCAACATAACTTTATGTTAGCCATCCGCGGCCGAAACAAAGGATATATGATAATACAAAATGGTGTCATACCCAATGACTGGCACAGCAGCATCATGTCAACTGCTAGATTGGCAAAGGAGATGCTCTAGACAGAGCATAAAGGCATTAAGTTGGTTGACCAGGAAAGGTCATAAGAGTTTTAGCACAGCTGATTAGGGACAAAGTTAGCTTAGATGAAATGCAGTTTGGATTTGTGCCAGGTAAAAGTACCATGGATGCTCTCTTCCTGGTAAGACAACTGCAAGAGAAGTACCTAGCTAAAAGTAAACCCTCTACTTAGCTTTTGTTGACTTGGAGAAAGCCTTTGACAGAGTCCCCCATTCCATTATATGGTGGGCACTTAGAAAACTAGGAGTAGATGAGTGGCTTATGAGGGCATTACAAGCCATGTATAGAAGAGCAGTCAGCAAGGTCAGAATTAATAATGACTATAGCGAAGAATTTAGTGTACAGGTAGGTGTCCATCAAGGCTTTGTTCTTAGCCCTCTCCTGTTTATTATCATCCTGCAGGCTATAAAGCGAGGAGTTTAAAACTGGCTGCCCATGGGAATTCCTGTATGCAGATTATCTAACTCTCATAGCTGAATCTATGGCAGAACCTGGAAGCAGGGCCTAGAAACAAAGAGTCTTAGAGTCAACTTGACAACAACTAAGGTCCTAGTATATAAAAAGGAAAACAGGGTCATGATTCCCTCAGGGAAATGGCCTGGTTCAGTGTGCAGTAAAGGAGTAGGTAGAATGTCCCAAATGCAAGCTGTGAGTACACCAAGAGATGTAGTGGGATCACAGCCAGGCTTGCAAAGAACACGGGTTTCATATGTGGCCGATGCACAGGTGCTGTAAGTGGCAAGTGCCCACAGGATACTAGCTCCTTCAAATGCCCAGAGGGCTTTGTAGAAGAAGTAGATAATTTCTGTTATGATCAAATTCGCAGTGGAGGAGGGTGTTCCGAAAGTACAGTAGCCAGGGTAAGAACGGGATGGAGAAAGCTCAGGGAGCTATTATTATTGCTAGCTACAAAAGGTTTTCCCCTCAACATGAAGGGCAGATTTAATGGTGCATGTATACAAACAGCAAAGTTGGATGGTAGCGAGACCTGGGCACTGTGTACAGAGGACAGATTGGAAAGAAATGAAGCTTCCATGCTTTGATGTATGTGTAATAAATGAATGGCAAAGTGTAAATGAATTGAGAGAGAGAAAAGGGATCAGATGCAGTGTGCAGCAAAGGAGATTGCGCTGGTATGGACATGTGATGCATATGAAGGATAATAGCTGTATAAAAAAGTGCTGATCGCTCAAAGTTGATGGCAGCTATGGAGTGGGCGGATCTAGGAAGACTTGGGATGAGGTGATAAAAGCTGACCTTGCACAATTGCACGTCTCAAAGGCAACACACAGGACTGTGATCTCTGGCACTATGCAATAATACCCACCTTCCCATATGCAGGGGCTGAGGCATACATCTAGTATGCACCATCTTCCCTCCATATTGTAATCACCCCCACTCAATTTCCCAATCTACACTATAAAGTGGTCATCTCGGTTCCATGACAATGAGTGTCCAGTCCACACTGTAAAGTGGTCGTGTAGGTGTCACGACAAAAAGCACCCAGTCCACACTGCAAGGTGGTTAGCATTAGGAAGGGCATCCAGCTGTAGAAACCAAGCCAAAATCAGTTGTGTGAGTGAATCATGCTCCTCCGACCTGGTCTCACAACGAGACAGCTTGTCTAACCCATGCTAGTGTGGAAAATGGACATTAGGGTTAGGGTTAGATATATAGACACACACATCATTTTGAAGATGTACTCAACTGAAAAGAATAAGGTGTAAGTGACAATGAGAGGAAATTCCATTCCAACTCCATTGTTTTTACTTGTTGCAAGCCACACCTTAATAAAACATTAGATCATCATTGTTATCATTTTTAATGCCCATTTTCCCTGCTGGAAGGGGGGTGAACAGATTGTCATAGACTGTTTTAATACTCATGTGGAGTTGTCAACCCCTCAGATGGGCTGGTGCCTGAAGAGCTACCATGACCCTTTGCTTGGCAAGTTTTCTAGTTGGATGCCCTTCTTATCATCAACCACTTTACAGAGTGTACTGGATGCATTTATCATGTAAATCACCAACACGAGATGAATTGTCTAGAGCTAGCTACAAGCAGGCTGTGTTTTATTACAGAGGTTCTCTCTGCTAAAGGTAGCATATAAACAGGTGTGTTGGGAGTTTGAGGACTGAACTGCACCTCACCACGTAATCAGAAATATCTACTGAAACACATTATACTGCACCTATAGCTTCGTTAGGCTAGATTATAATACTAAATTAGTTTACAAATACAGTAGGCTATATTAATGTGAATTTCATTTAGAATTGATTATTCTGTATACTCATGGGACGAGATCTATATGAGCAAGATATGGTCACCTGACCCAACTTGCCTCTAATGGAACAAACCCGTCTAACCCATGCTAGCATGGAAAATAGACGTTAAATGATGATGATAAAGTCTCCCCACCCCAGCACATGACTTATCTACTGGGCCTACAAATCCTCAATTCAAAATATATGGTATATTGTAAATGTTCTGTAAAATGGAGATGCAAATTATACAAGAGTATATTATTATATATTATATTTCATTGTAACTGAAAATGAAAAAAATAAAATATTTCAAATTTATTTGACATTTAAAATAAAAATCCTAATTCATTGTTAAAGGATTCAGTTTGTCCTATGGAAAATTAGTGAATGTGAGACTGGAATTTAACAATATTTGGGGAGGAAATAATTAAGTTACTTACTTGAAAATTTCATCACCAATAACATCTAAATTAGTGACAGAGGGCAACTTTCTGACAAAGTCAACAACAGCCTCAATCACTTTTTCTGGTGTTAACTGTAAAGACAGGAAAAATGTCAACATAACCAACTTAGAATAAATGAATAGTTATATACATGTTGCTATAACTTCTGAGTTGTAGGATCATCGTATTGACATACGGTGGTTCGAGGTTATTTTTTAAAATCCTGACAGAACCCATTTTCTCCCCAAGTCTAAATACACCAGATTTCTTCCAGAGAAGGAAAGAGATATAGAGAAAGAAACAGGCCCAATACTAGGCTGGTACTTTTCTTTTATCGGCTTCGAATGGATGAAAAGCAAAGTTGACCTCAATGGGATTTGAAACAAATACAGAAAAGCATTTTATCTGACGCTCTAAGGACTCTGCCAATTGTCTGCCCTCAGCTATATAGGAGTGGGAAATGGGTGACTTTGTGACACCTCAAAATATAGTAAAGCCACATGAAGAATTTTAACTGATCTAGATTACATTGATTGAGATGTCAGTAGAATTGTTGAAACAATGGTTTTAGGAAATTAGACACTTTAGTAATTGCAGAATTTCAGAATTTGGAAGCCAGTAATCAGGTTACAATGGAATAGTATAGTATAATATAGCCGCCACTGCCGTAACTATTAACCCTTTCGTTACCAAACTGCCTGAAGCGTCATTATAAAGTGTTTATATTTATCTAAAAAAAAATTGCCGTCACAATTTTATGTAAGAAACTATTTTAAGTTATGTTCCAAACACCAGATTAATAATGAGAAAATTAGTTATATAACTAAATCTTCAATAATCCTCGATTGTTTAAAAAAAAATTTGAAAATCACAGGCAGTGTCTTTCATTAGAAATATGGTAATGAAAGGGTTAACACAAAATACAATATTGTCTCACCTTTGTAGGTCTTCCTTCTGTGGCTTTATAGACTTCATCTTTGAAAAATTCAACTAAATCCTCATCAGGAAGTATATGATTCCCTAAAAGAAAGAAAGAAAAAAAAACACAAAAAAACATACAATTTAGATATACAGTAAAATATTGAAGGAAAACATCCTATATATTGTATCCTTAAAGAATACTCTATACACTGCACCTTCAAAGAATACTTTATAGAGTATTCTTTGAAGATACAATATATAAAGAATACTTTATATATTGTATCCTCAAAGCCACATGACTCAAACAATAACTGCAAAACTACTAAAATATAAATCTGTTTCTTAAATGTTATTTCAATGTAATCTTCCCAAATCTATTATCTCAGAGCTATGTAGATATAAATAGATTATTCTGCCCAGAATAAACCAGTCACATGTGATAGGAACACTGACAAAGATCTGCTACACCAATATTTTATTTCCTAGAGTATCAGAATATTTAACTATTAAGAAAGCTTTTCTAACTTCACAAAAACCAACAGAACAAAGAAAGCATATTACTAATTCGAAATTAAAATACTGACTTAACAGTAATTTAATATTTAACTTTACATCAGCGTTTTTACATGTTTTCCTAAGCTTGCATGGGTTGGACAGATATTCCTCTACTGCAGATTCCTTCCTATTAAATTGCTTAGCACTTTATCCAACTATCATACTCCATATCACATGTAACAATGAAGTGTTTGTTCTCTCTTGCACGATTCCTATCATATCTAGTTTTCTCCTTGGTTCATTTGTGCTGTCATTTATTATAGACTCAGGAGCAATGTATGCCTCATTTATTTCCAGCTGTTATACATTCTCTGCCCATGTTCCATGACAATGCAACATTGCACTTCACACAGCTATTACCGTAACCCACTGTTAATCAGGTAACCTAATAGATACTGTCTGCTACTTCTAGGGAGCCTTCCTAGCATTTGAAAATTTCATTGGGGCTCTTACTGCTAACTGCCCTTCTGCATCTGCTATCTGTAACCCTACTACACCTCATGTGCACCCGTAGTTTACATTGAGTACACCATACAGAATACCCACCCCCTCCATAGTGAGTATGGCCACCTTCCAAATGACATGTGAATCCTGTCTTCTTTCTAACTAAAATCTGTTATGACCAGGAGAGCTATAAACTTTACCTGTAGTTATGAGGTGGTATCAACAAGTTTCCTGTAGTGTGCCAAAAACGCCCTTCATGTGGCGTATGACATTGCTGTGTTCACTTCATAAGTTGTGAAATTTGAGATTTTGTGATTACGTATATGCTGTAGCCTGCGATTTTGTCATTTATAAGAAGTTGGAACAAAGAACCAACGTGAAATTTTGAGTTCAACTTGGGAAGTCTGCTACAGAGACATTGAGCCTGCTTCGGCAAGCTTACTGTGACAAGGTCAAGTGACATGGATGCTTCATAAACAGAAAAACCTCCCTGGAAGATGACAAGAGAATTTGTCCCCCAGGGCGAGACCATCAATCGAGAGTTCTACTGCAATGTTTTGAGGTGTTTGAAGGAGGACGTCCGGCGAAAGCAACTGAATCAGTGCTATGTGAAGAATGGGATTGTTCACGACAACAATACACCATGTCACCGAGCTCTCCCCATTCGTGAGTTTCTTGCCCAAAACAACATTATATCACTTCCACACTTGCCTTATTCACCAGATTTAGCACCTGTGGATTTCCATCTCCTCTCCAAGCTGAAAATGCAGCTCAACGGTACCCGTTTTAACATTGTTGCCAAGATCCAGAACAAACCGCAGGAGGTCCTTGACTCGTTTATGGAAAATGACTTCAAGGCCGGATTGCAAAAGCATCAGGAACACAGGGACCGGTGTATTGTTGCACAAAGTGACTATTTCAAAGGAGATGATGTTAAAACTTAGGTAAATATATATATTTTTGCAAAACACAGCTAGTCCGGGGAACATTTTGATACTACCTTGTAATTCTTTCTAGAGCATCTCCTTTGTAGTAATTGATGATGATACTGCAATGAGTACATCTCACTGACTACCTGATTGACTAGCATGTGTTATACTTAGGATATTTTCAGCATCTCAGAAACTATGACAGTCCACTTGCTTTCACTACTTTCATATCCATAATTATGTTTTCAACCATATAGCAACTGCGACCTCTAATACTTAGAACTGAACCTCTCTTTCCCACACATTTCTCTTATTCAGCAACATCCCACATAAACATTTCCATGCTTCTCTCTCTCTCGTACTCAATATGAACAAGTATGCTGCTATCATCCCATCCACACTTTTTTTCCAGCAACATCTTCATTTGCCCCAGCACACTCCCTTGCAATCCAGGACACACCATGCTTCTACTTAATTTAAAATGCTATATTCATAATGTTCATGAGTTATGGTTTAAAAACTGCTACATGTATTCAGCAGTATTCTACATAAGTAGAACTATATATTAACAAACCATCGAGGCACATTAACATATTAGACATTAGGAAAGGAAGCCATTAGTAAGAATATCTGTTTTTTTTGTAAAAACAAACAGGAAAGTTCTATCAGTTAAAAAAGAAATGTAGGTATCAGCTGGAGATCCAGCATTAAAAAATACTTCTTATATATTGCATGCAGCAGATTATCAAAAGTTGGTTGTTATGACAGTTATAGCTGGTCAGAACATAAGCAAATATGAAAAATATGCAAACAACAGTTCCTGCTTATATCTGAAATGGCTAGTTACAACAGTGTCAAATGCGGAAACTATGCAGCGAACAACAGTTCCTGCTTATATCAGAAATGGCTAGTTATAGTGGTGTCAAATTTGATCAGATGTAAACCTAATTTATTTTATATCACTGTGTACTGTCATGAAATGAAGAACCACATTGAAAACACCACCACCATCTATAGGATTAATCATTAAAAATACCCCCCCCCCCCCCCGCAGTATTCTGGCACCCTGCATTCTGAGTTCAAATCCCACTAAGGTCAACCTTGCCCTCCATCTATCTAAAATCAATAAATAAAGTACCAGTTTAGTACTGTGGCCCGATTCTTCCTCTGGATGGAGAGGAATAAGCTCTGCCAAGTTTAACCCCTTCACTAACATATTTCTATTGAACGGTATTGCCTATATATTTCAATTAATTTTGAGGGATTTAGTAATATAATTAACTTATGCTTTATCAAATTATTGTTTTGGTACACCTGGACGAGGTGTCATGTGGTGTTCTTGGGCAAAATTATTTCATGTTGCTCCTACCAGGTGTTACAACCAACAGATATGAAAAATGAGAAACACTGTTTCTTTGGTCTCATCTGACAATCAGCTCCATTCTTACCTTTTTAATTGCAACAATATTAACATAATATTTGATAGTCTTTTCAACTGTTTTTATGATCTTTCTTTTATTTCATATAATATAACAAATGGAAGTATAAGGTTGCTGCTTCTACATGAAATAGCTACAATAATTTGAAATACTTATTAACATCCATCCCATAATGATTTCATAGAAAATATCTAAAAACAGGTTTGTTAATTCAAGTGTTGGTGGCATCTTTTATGGACAGATCTTTATTAGAATGTTATCAGACCAATTATTAAAGTGACACAACCATACTGTTTTGTACTTTTAAAAAATGTTTTGCTAATGTACTATCATGTGATACAGGATGTTAATTTATATGAAACAGATTCCAGCTTCTCATTAACATGAAACTGTCTTAATATATTTATTTCATATAATTGATAGATACATGTGTAATTACTGTGGCCCCACCAAATTTAATATAATTCAGAGAATGAATTGTATATGCTTGTTGACTGAGACTACCCTGACAAAATACTGTTTCACTGAGAGAGAGAGAGAGAGAGAGAGAGAGAGAGAGAGAGAGAGAGAGAGAGAGAGAGAGAGAGAGAGAGAGAGAGAGAGAGAGAGAGAGAGAGAGAGAGAGAGAGAGAGAGAGAGAGAGAGAGAGAGAGAGAGAGAGAGAGAGAGAGAGAGAGAGAGAGAGAGAGAGAGAGAGAGAGAATGGGAACAGGCAATGGATTCCCATTGCCTGCTGACTTGGAATGTCAAGACAAACCTTGGGACTACTCTTCGATATTATAGGGAGATGGAAGAAGTTGGTACCCCTTCCCTCAACCAGACAACTTGTGTAAATCCTATTAAAAAATAAAGTTAGATTAAATTTACTTCATAATACTAGCTGTAGTGATTTCAGTAGGAACTAAAAGAGCAAATGAATATAATTTCTCTAAAATATTGCTATTTATAAATGTTATCAATGGAAATATGTTAAAATTTTATTTGCAGCCAATAGACAATTTTTATAAATTCTGGTTGGCAAAATAGCTGAACTAGGTGAACAGAAAGATAATTTTAGAGTTTAGTTATCAAACGCACAAGTATCCTAAAATCAAGTTATAGATAGGAAAGCTGAGATGCAAAGTAATGTAATGTATTATATTCTTGATAGAGATGATGCATTGTTAACCTATAGTAACACCAAACTGTCTTGTAACTGTCTGATTCTATTTAAAAACCTTCCATCATAATTTTATGAACAAATTCTCCAAACATTAACTCAACGTCCTGAAACTGCATAACATGAAAAATTAAAATCTTTATTTTTCTGCAATTTTACAATAATCTGCCCAATAGTGAAGATACTATAAACATTTGAAGTAACAAACCTGAATTTAGATATTTTCTGCTAAATAATTACAGGATGTTAATAAACGAGCAAGTTAATTTACTAAATGTTTGTAAAGTATAAAAGAGTAAGGTGAATACAATAGAATGTATTTTGAAAACTAAACAACTCAGGTGTATTAAAAGGATGATTGAGATGCAGTTTAATAGAAACAGATGTAGAGTATGTGAAGAAATATTGGGATAGTGATAGCTAAGTCAACTTTTAAATGTTGCTAGTGTATAGAAAGTAAAAAACAAAAACATATATACTCTGTAAAAAGCAATAATAGAGGCTGGTCTTCATTGTGTGAGAATAGAGAAAATGTCAGTTATTTTGAGACAACCTTTTAAAGAAATATGGATTTTGTAATTCTCTCAGGCTCAAGTATTTATATTTAATTCTGTTGGTTATTAACATTATTGTTTTTATAATTAAGTGTATATGAAGGTATGTACTACAATATGTCTATCACACAAGAGTCTTGTAAATAGGTGTATATGAAGGTATGTACTATGATATATCTATGTATATCACACAAGTCTAGCTTTCAATATTTTAAGCTGTAACCAATGTCACATATCTCAGTAGCTATGTGATATAAAAATCCAGAGTCTGGCATTCTCACATGGCTACTGAGATACCTTAAAACATTCATAGCCAGACTCATGTATGTTTATTGTACATAAATATACTTTCATATTAACCATACTACTGCTAACATTATACATAAATATATCATATATATACCTTCATACATACACCTCTTATTAACTACTGCTAACATTGTTAAAAATGTAAAAACAAAATCTAAATGTCCTTGGGAACCTCTAACCAGGTTGAAAGGCCTGTTTCATACCAACATGTTCTGCTTCTATGAAAAAAAAAAACAACACCTATTTAAAGGATTCCTAATTAAACTTTCTAACATAATTTTATATAAGACAATTTTGTTATGTTACAAATACCAACTTGAATTATAATTTTAGTAAATCTCCCAAATACCTCATTAATTAAAATACAGAGTATTTCCTTAAAAATACAGGAACAAAATGGTTAAAGATAGTACATCTGATTGCTTGGCAGAAGAAATGGTATGGTAATATGTCCTAGTTATCATCCCATCTGATTCTTCTAACATTTTGTGGTGGTGATCAGCTAACAAATCTTTATTTTGGTTAAGGTGATGAAATGACAGGAATATTTCATCAGCCTTTTTAGTTTTGTCTCCTTACATTTTGAATCCAAACCACTGTAGATGTTCCCTTTTACCTGCTGGGGTATTTCAGTACTATACATGTACAGCACTTATCTATTTTTTAATTCCTTCTCTGATCAAGGCCAGTTTTAAACATTTTTTGCTTCCTAACAAAACAGCAATTTTACAATTATATTTGTAATCCTTAGTTTTAATCTAGCTGTCTTTTCTCTTATAGAGAGAATTTTACTTAAGAGGTAAAAAAAAAAAAGCAACCAGTCCACACTGGTTGGCATTAGGGAAAGCACCCAGCAGTAGAAGCCAAACTAAAATATAGAACCATATGAGCATGACAGTTACTTGACTTGTTTCATACAGTGACACCCTAACCCATAGAAGCATGTGAAAATGATGTTACGCCCTTCTTAGAATTATCAGAGTTTTAGGGTTAAAATCTTTCCTGGGAAGGTGTTTATAGTGCATTTCGTCACCTTTTATTTTTCATTACTCTCAGAGCTCCTATAAAAACAACTGACATCCTAGATGACATCATTGTCAATTGTCCTTTTCTCGTTCTCACCCAAATCTGTCATTTCTCATATCATCACTCCATTTTTCTCTCCAACTTTTCAAAGGTCTCGGTCCAGTGACATTGTCTTGGAGAGGTGTAAGTGTGTGAGGTCGGAATTTATCAAGTCGTCCCAGGTTTTTCTGGGTCTGCCTACTCTGTAGCTACCGTCTATTTTGATCACCCTGCACTTTTTTATACAGCTGTCGCCTTTCATGCGCATCACGTGACCATACCAACGTAGTCTTCTCTCGAGTAAACAGCATCTGATCCCTCTTATTCCTAATTTCTCACTTAGTTCATTTATGCTTTGCCGTTCACGTATATTACTATTACACATCCAACGGAGCATGCATGCTTCGTTCCTCTCCAGTCTGCGTAGATCCTCTGCACACACGGCCCAAGTCTCACTGCCATGTAACATCACTGTTCGTATGCAGGCATCATACAGCCTGCCTTTCATTTTTAGAGAGAAACCTTTAGCGGCCAATAGTGGTATAAGCTCTCTGAACTTTTTCCATCCCGTTCTGACTCTAGCTACTGTACTTTCTGAGCACCCTCCACCACTGCTGATTTTGTCACCCAGGTAACGGAAGGTGTCCACTATTTCTATAGAGCCATCTGGGCAATGCAATGAGCTAGTATTCTGTGGGCATTTGCTGCTACTTATTGCACCTGAGCACCGGCCACATATAAAATCTATAATCTTAGTTAGCTTACCTGTGATCCCACATCTTTTATGCACCCATACTTTGCATTTGGGACATAAAATGGAGTTTCTGCCTACTGCTTTCCTACACACTGAGCATGGCCATTTCCCAGATGGGACCAGTGCTCTATTTTTCTCCCTACATATTAGAACTTTAGTCTTAGACAGGTTAACTTTAAGACCTTTTGATTCTAAGCCATGCTGCCATGTTTGGAATTTCTTCTCTAGTTCAGCCATTGATTCGGCTATGAGCGTTAGATCATCTGCGTATAGAAGTTCCCATGGGCAGCCGGTCTTGAACTCCTCTGTTATAGCCTGAAGGGCGATAATAAATAGGAGGGGGCTAAGGACGGAGCCCTGATGAACACCAACTTTTACGCTAAACTCTTCACTATATTCGTTGTTAATTCTAACCTTGCTAACTGTTTCTTTATAGATGGTTTGTATAGCTCTCACAAACCATTCATCAACACCTAGTTTTCTGAGAGCTCACCCGAAAAAAAGTCAACGAAAGCTAAGAATAGGGGTTTACTTTTAGCTAGGTACTGCTCCTGTAGTTGTCGTACAATGAAAAGAGCGTCTGTGGTACTTTTACCTGACACAAATCCGAACTGCATTTCATCTAGGTCAATTTGCTCTCTGATTAGTTGCACTATTACTTTTTCTGTGACCTTCATGACCTGGTCAATTAATTTAATGTCTCTATAGTTTCCCCTATCTAGGGCATCTCCTTTACCCTTGTAGCAGTTAATGATGATGCTGCTATGCCAGTCCTTTGGTACGACCCCATTCTGTATGACTTGTTTTACTATCCGGGTGACCATAGTGTGTCCCACCATTCCAAATGCTTTCAGCATTTCAGCAACTATTTCCGAAGGCCCAGCCGCCTTACCCGTCTTCATATCTTTGATTGCCTTACTTATTATACTACCTTCAACTTGCACTGCTGGTCCCTCTATTGGATCGATGTAGGGGAGACTGTCTTTCTCCCATTTATTCTCCTCATTTAGTAGCTTTTCGTAGTGACACTTCCAAGCTACCTTCTTGTCAGCGTCAGTGATGGCAAGTACACCATTATCATTAAGGACACACTTCTCCCCGACAATATCACGGTTTTCCTTAACACATTGCCTAGCAATCCTGAACACCTCACGTTTTTGGTCCTCGCGTTGTAGAACATGCTTGAACTTTCTTTCCTCTGCTTGCCTTCTTGCGAAGTACACTTGTCTCCTAGCCACTTGATAGTCTTCTCTACTTCCCCCATACTTTCCAAGCCTGCTTTTTGGCCTTGATCGACTCCTCCACCACCAAGTTACTCTCCGCCTGCCTATAGGTCTGCTCCAGCCACAGGTTTCATCTGTCGCCTTCAGCAGGTTAGCTTTCAGGAATTCCCACTGTTCCTCTATATTGTACGACTCTAATTGCTCTTCCTTACTGTCAAAAGCATCAAGTAATATGCTTTTAAATTTATTACTGGCTGTGGGATCCTTTAACTTCCATATTTTTCTCCTGAAGGCTGAAGGCGTCGTGTTGCGTATACACGCCGCCTGCCTTTTCTGGCAGCGACTTGCAAGCGTACGGGTCGGCGGCGGAACCAAGGATAGTCCTCCTCTGTTGTCGAGTATGTCTCGTCCTGACTATGAGGCTATGTTGGGAGGTGCATTCTTCATGGGGGAAGGATTTAGTGTTTACAACAGACACTCTGTCATGTCTTCTGGTAAGGATATAATCTATCTGACTGGCATGTTCCCCTGATCTATAGGTGATCAAGTGATTGTCTCGTTTTTTTAAGTTTGTGTTACAGATAGTTAGGTTATTTGCGTCACAGAATTCCAGGATTCTGGGGTCGTCCTCATTTCTAGTACCAAACCCATAGCCTCCATGGATTCCGTCATAGCTGTCACAGTGTTGTCCAACGTGACCATTTAGGTCGCCAGCAATAATTATATAGTCAGTCGGTTATTTGGGAGGTAGTGAGCATTAACGACTCATAGAATCTGTCTTTTATAACGCCAGGCAGTCCGGATTGGGGTGCATACATAGATATTATTGTCACAGTAGTTCTATTGAGGACAAGTCTTATTTTAATTATTCTGTCGTTCACTCTATTTACGTCTATTATTTTATCTACCCATTTTTCTGCTAGCATGATTCCTACTCCACCCAGCCCATTGTCATTTCCCACCCAGAAAAGCTTATAGCATCGTTTTTTACCCACCCCTCCACCTGGTTTCTTGAATACAGCAAACATCAACCTCCTTACGTTCAAGCATCTCTACAACCTCGTTAGAGCGACCTTTTAAGGTGCCTACATTCATGGTACCAACTCTGAAGTTTTGGATTGCGTTTGGTGGGTGGGTAGGATGGGTAGGATGGGGCGCAGGGAGGGGTGAGGGAGATGGGGCTATGTTAGCCATCCGCGGCCGAAATAAAGAGGAGGAATCCTTGTATTCTCGTCTTTGTCTTTAGCATTGTCACTGAGTGTCCAGATTTTTCAGACTCTCCAGAATTCCGTAGTCCATCCATCATATCGAAAGGCAACCAGGTCTAAACTTAAGAAGTAATAACATAGGCCGCTGACTTATGATTGGTCCAAATAATAATTGTTTCTACTTTTAGCACAAGGCCAGCAAATATCCCAGTGTATTATTGGTACTCTATTTTATCGACCCCGTAAGGATGAAAGGCAAAGTTAACCTCGGCGGGATTTGAACTCGGTCCGTAAAGGGATGTAACTGTGCTGCAAAGCATGGCGTCCGACCCTCTACCGATACTGCCAATCCACCGCCCTGCCAAATAATAATGGTAGTGAGTCGGGGTGAGGGATCTAGGGTAGTTAGCGAGGTTATAAAATAAAATCCACAAATTTTGGCCATAATCGAACGAGCATATAACTGTAATAAGAGAAGAATTATGGGATTTTAAAATACAATAAGATTATTTTGAACGATCAGACAGAATTATCGAATAGCATTGAAAAAGAAAAGATTAGATTCTGGACGATATGATACAGATAGATGAATGGACTGGGGAAGTGTAGCTAAAATCAGTTTAATGTTGGGCCTTATAGTATTTTGTTTTCTTTCTATGTTGAACATCAACGAACATAAATACCAAAGATATATCGGAAGGGTTTCAAATAAACTTGTTGTCGACTGCCAAAGTAAAGCAAACAATAATAGGATCTCATGTCATTAGGAAAAAATGTTTTGATTTATAGCTGAATCTGTTTAAGAATTAGAGAACATCCTAGCACAGAAGCAAAGTCTAGAAACCTTAAGTCTTGAAGTCAGCAGAACATAAGATTCTACAGTAACATAGGAGTGGTTGTACTCAATATGTTGTGTAATCAAAGTAAAGTATGGCTACAGGAGAGATATAGTGGAATCACAAACAAAGAATACGGAAGAAAAGCTTTGTATACATCAGTGCACAGAAATAATAAGCAGTCAAGATATATATACTATTATATTTTCATGGTAAAGGCTTTACCTCGCATAATTATCTCACATATCGAATCAATGAGATTTTGAAATTATTTTGAGAACAATTCCATAACATCAGTTTGAGCGACCAGTTACAGCCAGTTTCAACAGAAAGAGGTAGAGAATTCTGGCCAGTTTGAACATTAAAGGGTTAAATATAGCAGTTGATAGTTTCTATAACTGTGGAAATAGGTGTTCAGAAAGCATTGTAGCTAGTGTGAGGACAGGGTAGAGGGAGCTACTGCTACAGTTGACAAGAAAGGGCTTCTCTTTTCAAGTGAAGGAGAGTCACTTGTGTATGAAGTCTGACAGTGAAAAATAGGTTTTGAGCATGAATGATGAAGCACAAATGACCTGAGAAAAATATTGGGGTATAAGAGGAATGAGATGTGCAAGAGAGAAGATTAAATGGGATAAGAAGGATGGTAGTTGAGTAGAGATGTGTTCAGTGATCCACGTAAAAAGAACTGACAAAACTGGAAGAATTGTCCTACTTATGCTAACATGATAAAAATGGACATATGACGATGATTCAGCAAGAGTTTGACCCTCCACATAAACCAAGCCTGACATCTCACAATTGGGAGAGAAGAAAATGTGTTCTAAGAACATCACACAGGTAATAACTCTTCAAACATTCTAACATACTTTAATGGCTTTAATGATTATTTTCCCCAACAAAATTTACAGCCAATATGATGGCAAATGTCATAATTGAAAGGTTACACATGAGATATTTCTGTTGCAGCTGTTTCACTAGAAATGTCATCCCTAGTTTATTTTGCATTAATCCTATGAACATTAGATACTAATGCTCTTACAACCTATTGTATTTAGTTTCCTGTGATCTTCTCAATGTATTACACTTACCTTTGTATCAGCTGGTAGTGTGAAGGAGTGTAGCCTAGTGGTTAGGGTGTTGAGTTATTGATTGGAAGATCATAGATTCAGTTCTAATGTTGAGTGACATGTAGTTGAACAAGGTATTTCATTTGACATAGCTCCAGTTCAGTCACCTGAAACAAGTACCAGCAGCTTCCACTGGATGGCTATCCCATTCCAGGGAATTTTTTACACTTAGTCATTAACCTTATTGCTACCCACTTGAAACAATCACCCCTTTAAAAACTATTTCATAAAATAACTTAACACCAGCTAAATAATGAAACAGTTTAGTAAATTCCATCATATTCTTCATTAATGAATTAAAATAATGTGTACTTTTCAAGAAATATGATCATAAAAGGGTCAATGCCACATGAAATTGGGATAAACCTCAGCCTCAGGAAATCATACGATCAAGAAATACCATTTTTAATTATTCACTAGTAATAGTTAACTTAGGGAGCTGGCTTGATAGCGAAATTAATTGTACACTCATATTTTTCAGAACTCTAGCATCCAATAAATTTATTTATCCAATGGCTTTACTATTTCTTTTTACTTCGTTCAACTTTCTCTTTATATAAATAATCTGTGTCCATTGGTTTCTATCATAAACAGTGGTCCCCATCAAAAGTATTTATTATATCAAACCCAATATCATAAGGGATGTGAGACAAGTCAATCTTGTTATAAAGATTAAAAAGTCAGAACAAAATATTTTTGTTCATATCAGAGGCAGGTGGAAGCTGCCTACAGAGCTGTACAGTAGTACCGAACATGGAATCATGTAACTGGGAAAAACTTTGCACTGTTGCTGAATATGGAACATACTTTATGCATCAAGGATACAAGCTTTGGATTGAGATTTAAGCTGATCTGCTGTTTATTTATTAATACATTGTCCATAGAGTCCAAATAGTTTTGAAAATAATCAAGAATTTGGAGAGATTTAATAATATATCTGACAAAATTATGATGGATTTTAGATAAATACTAGCATAGGCACCTGGCGTTGCTCAGGAATGAAATTGTTCCTTACATATTAAAAGACAAGAGCAAAATATGTTGTATAGAAATGTGTTATTCTAAATTCAATTTATTCTTCAATTGGGACACACGATGAAATCAATTCTGAGTTCATAAAAAAAAATAATTGTTGTGAGCAAAATAAATTTCCAATTTCATGGAGGAGGAGGAGGGGGAGGGCTAAGAAAGGGACGTGTGTGTGTTCACCTTTAACCAAAGGAGGCAAATGTTAGGAAAAATAAGTAAAGGTAAACCGGGCTTGTTAAGAAGAGCGATAACGTACCTGTCTGTCCACTGTAGCACTTATAACACTGTTTTAGCGGATGCTGGACGATTTGAATTTACCATTGCGGTAGCCGTCAAACAATTTCAAGTAGGGCCCCTTAAATAGGGTTGTGTGTGCGTTCACTGACAGCCCTAAAAATGAGGGGTCACCACCAACAATTTTGGCCCTAAAAAGGGCCGTTTGATCGTTCACTTGCAACCCTTGAAAGGACTTTGACTGCGTCCTCCAACGGCCGCAAAAAGGACTTCAGTTGCGTTCATTGGCAGCCATTAGAATGACTGTATGTGTTCAAGATTTGTTCAGCCCGCCTTAAATTGCCGCGCTGATTGTCAAGCTGGGTTCCTCTCTGAAGGCATCACCTTAAACCGAGGGAAACATGTTTTAGTTAAGAGACTGTTTAAAAGCTCATCAGGCTGGCTAAAGAAATGGTGATTACGGACCTATCTCCTCGCTGTTGCATTTACAACACCTCGTAAACGGTATTTCTTGTTTTTCCTCGGCGTGCAAATGCGAAATGACTTTCCCTGCTGCCCACTTTAGAGCACCCAACGTACAATTGTCCGTGGGAGAAACACGGTTCTTCCAGAAGAATTCCGGCTCTGGGACTTGTTGATGGACATAGCAAAACTGACCCGAAGCGGAAATTGGAGTCTTCGGAAGGTGAACGGAATTTCTGCTCCCGAGGGAATGAGAGGAATTCTCGGAATGAAGACATCACTTTTTCCGCACCCAGAAAGGATTGTTGCCTCGATTACAGCCGTGTCCCGTTGCACAGTCTTGGTGGTTCCAAATTCTGCAGCAGCATTACAGGGGTCCCAACTTTAAGGAGAAACATGTGAAGCGGTAGTCTTGGGGACTCCAAAGAATTGAGGAACTCCGGCAGAAAGTTCACCACTTCATCTCAACAGATTTGTAAGTGTGAAGAACACCAGGAAGGGAGTGCAGTAGTTGGTCGTTGGTTTCGTTAACAGCGACGTTTTTTTGAGCTAGCACTGCTCTTTCACACAACCATGCGTGGTTCTGGTAATTGTTTCTCACATCTGGAAACACTTTGTCTTTCAGCTCCCCCGCAGAATTAACTGAGGTCGAAAATGGTCACACTCCCAGCTCTCCTGCAGCGTCCAGAGGTATTTTGCCATCACCAAGTTTCAAAATGTCCTGTGCAAATTCCGCGAACATTTGGTCGCCGTGTAATTGAGCTCTCATGTTGGTTGTAAGAATCAGTGTCCTGACATAGCGCCACAGAGGAGAGGACTTTAGGCCTGCTTGGACCTCATCTGCTCTTGTGCCCTTGGGAATGACAGGAAGAGTCTGCCTGAAGTCACCCGAAAGCAGAAGCGTAACACCTCCCATGGGAACCTGGCAGTCTCTGATGTCCTTTAGAGCTCTGTTTAATGCATCCAGAGCTCCCTTATGGACCATGGTGCAATCATCCCACACAATGAGCTAACATCGTTTTAGGACTTGGCCCTGGTCGGAGGTCTTGCTGATGCTGCAAGTAGGCGTTTCTGACAAATTGAGAGGCAATTTAAAACTGAAGTGTGCGGTCTCTCCACCGAGCAACAAAATGGCAGCAATTCCAGAAGAGGCAACAGCAACCACAATGTCCTTGTGCATCCTGACTTTTGCAAGGAGGAGTCTCGTTAAAAAAGTTTTGCCTGTTCCTGCAGGAGCATCCAGAAAGAACATATCTCCTTTTCTGTGGCGCACATGGTCGGCAACAATGGTGTAAGCATGACGTTGGTCCGGAAAAAGTTGTGGTTCAGTTTCAAGGACGTACTTGGTAAGAGCATCGACGTTGTGGGACGTTTCTCGGAGAAGAGCTGTAGGAAGTATGTTTGACCTTGTACGGATTGTTTGAGGCAGATCATATGAGGGCAAATAATTTCTGCTGAGTGATGCAACTCTATCCTCTATGTCAATCAACGCTAGATTGAAGACCTTGTCGCTGGTACGTTCCACTGGTATTGCACTTGCGCCTGACGTTTGTAGTCCTCAGATAAGTCATCTTTATACTTTGAACCACAAAGAGATAGGATTACTCAGTTCGCAAGTTTGCAGCAGTACTGCAAATAGAGCTCGTAGGCGCATAGGCGATTGGGATGCAACAGCTTCGAACCGTCTTCTTGAAGCAAGCTTCCCTGTAAGTGCTGCACATGGAACCGTCGGCAGTTCTAAGGTCATGAAAGGACTGGGGTCCTCTTACCTCATGTAGCAGAAGATGGAGGTAGAAGCACTCATGTTGGTTCAGGTGCACAGTGTAAACTCTCCCTAGGCAACTGTCAAACTTTATGCCAGGATGTCCATCAACAGGCTGACCTGCCTTTCTGCGAACCCATTGTTGTTTATTCCATGTCTAATAGGACGACACCTGAGGATACAGCAGGCTTTGAGCAAATGAATCGGCCTGACAAAGTTTGAAGAATGCAGTGAGTGTGGTTTCTCGTGGTTCCTCCACCATTTGAGCAGCATTAACGTCAGTGAAGTACACTCTTTGGTGTATAGGGAAGCCGAAAATCCACCTAAAAGCCTCGTTGCTGCTGATGTAACGGCCAACTTGGTATTGCGTGACCTCATCACGGCTGTTGTCCTGTTGAAGACCGAACATAGCAACGTCTGAACCCTTATTCACAAATTTTCATATGTACTTGATTGACTTGACGGAATTACAGAACTCGACATTGATGTGAGCACCGAAGGTCTTGGAAAGAAATGGGCAGTATGACACTATCCATTTGTTGTCGACCTCGTGCTGTCCAGCTGTTGCTGTAAAACCACCGTCTCCGGGTTGGCGTCGCCTGTACAGTGGGTATCTGTCAATGCCAGTCTGGGTTTCTTGGAGGAACTTTCGGGGAAATCTTTTGCTGCAGACACTGTCGTTCAAGCAGGGTGAGCTTAAATTGAAACCCTGCCCACAGGTACCATGGACCATGTTTGTCTTCACTATGTCATAGAGGTCTTTGTCTATAGACGGATTGGGAAACTGTGGAGATGATGCTGTCAATGTAATTTGAAGATATATTTTTGTTGACAGCCAAATGAGGATGTGTACGTGCGGTAGGCCTCTCTTCTGCCACTCTATGGTGTACATGTTGCACTTTACTGGGCCAAAGACTTGCCCTCTCTTGATGAGCTCCACAAGATTGATAAGCTTCAGCCGAAAGACTCGGGCCAGGAGGTCATGCCTGGCTTTGGCCTGTTGCCCTTGAACAGTTCTGCCCCGATCTCCTTCCACTTTGGATTACAAGTGAATGTGATGAACAGATCGGGCCTGCCGTAATGCTGTACGTAGGTCATAGCATCCTGCTTTCTCTCGTGCATGTAGCGCGGACTTCCGGTGAAGGTGGAGGGGGAGAATGCAGACTTTTCCTATGCTGCTGGGAGCTGCGTCATTGTTGATGGCATCTCGGAGATGGATGCAGCTCTCGGACCGCAGTTGCCTTTGGTGTGACCGTATGAAACACAGTCTCTCCGATTCCATTTTTGCGCACATATCAACGGCCAATTGCTGAAGTAGGTCTCTTGACTGGTGCAGGTGATTGAAGGAATCGTGGCGAACCATGAAGCGGTAGGAGTAGAAATCAATGCATGAAACTGGTTTTTTGACGGAGTGTTGAGGGTTTACTGGATTATGCTGGTGAATTCCGTACTGATAGCCGTCCTCACCATTTACAAAGAGAAGTGGATACTGGAGCGCATCGTAAGACCTGTGTTTCGCTGATTCGCTGCATGCAGGATAATTATACCAACCCGGATGCTCCCCAGATTACATTTTCGAGGCATCAATTACCACATTAAAATTGGCTGTGGTATCTGCTTCCAAGGCATACTTGAAGCTAATGACATAGCTGTTTTTTGTGTGCAGAATGTCTTGCAGTTTCCTTATAAGCTCGATGTTGGTACCAGGTGAAATGGAGTTCCTCATGGCTGCCTGCTCGTTGACATTCCCAACAAAGTACAGCTGAAGAAATTGAGGTTCTTGATTGGCGGCAGGTTGGAGTGATCCGATTCTATGGTACACCTGACCTTGCACCTTAAATGTGGGCATAAATCCGCCTTCCTTGACAATGTTCCCCCCGAAAGATGTCATTTGGAAAGCATAGTTATACCTCCGAATGTAAGTCAGGAAATGCCATGACTCCACAGTACTGCCTGAATATAAGGGCTTCAACGGTTGTGGTGGATCCTCCAGGGGACGTAATTTTAGTTTTCCATTTGCGCAACACAAGCCAGGTGTTTCTCCGGGCCACTTTTTTGCATTGCAGAAAGAGCACGTCTTTGACATACTCCCAATTCGCATGTCTGGATGGCCACTAATCAAAGTCAGGATTGTACTCAAATGCTTTTAAGGACCATCGTGAGCAACACAGCCTTTAAATACCCTGCCCAAAGGCCCTTCGTTGAGCATTACACTGTAGTCGAATGTCTCGTTCTTGCGAAGTCTGTGTAGCTCGCACAGCAGCAGTATTCGCAGCTGGTCTTCCGTCTCGGCAGCTCATGCAACATCAGCGGTTCAGCGAATGGTTCGTTGGTGGTTGTCTGTTTCAAGTGCTCTTCTGGTGGCAGCACGTTTAGCATCTTGCGACCGTCGAATAGCAGATTCCACTGACGATTTGTTTGCCCGCCCTGATCTTGTTGCTGCTTTCGCAGTTTTTCGGCCAATGGAGTATCTCTTCCTTCGAAGCATGACCTAAAAGCAGGACGAAGTACACTGAAACTCACTGGTAGAGTAAGGAGTAAACTCGTCAGTGAATTAAAAACCAATGCATGTGATTTCCGAACAGTTGACTATGTAATTTCTAAGCCATGAGTGCCGTCTTAACCGAGGTATGGATAGGGAGAGGGGTCACAATAAGAGCAGCGGTTGGAATGAGTGTAAGTTAGTGAATATGTTGTCACTGAAAAAAATGGCGTAAGTGAAACGCCACATGCACGTACACACGTTAATAGATTTAACTCTTAGTGGAATGCTGCACGAACACACGCACACATGTTAATTAGTTATAGCTTTCCTTCCCCTCTTCCACTGTCATGTATCAAACACAGCGTCTGTCACTCTCTCTCTCCCGCTATCCCCCTCTTTTAGTCTGTTTCTTTCACTCTTTCTAACTCACATTTCTCCCCTCTATCGAAAAACGCTGTGGCAAATGGGGAGATGGAGGAGGAGTAGAGAATCACTTCGTCACTTCGCCCCTCCGTTTCTTTCTCTCCCCTCTCACTCCCTCATTATGTAGACATTGGCCACTTCACTAATTCGATCCCTAGAACTAAATAATTTGAAATTTTTTTTGCTCAAAACACTCACAGGGCCATACGTATTACATGTGTAAAGTTTGAAAAAAAAACGGTTAGGTACTTGTCGAGTTTTAGGAAAACAGATACACAGACATTCTTTGTTTTATATATATAGACTAGCAGAAAACCACCCGGTGGGCGGTTTTCTGCTAGCAAATCTAGTGTATATACTGATATTGTTGAGATTTGGATGAGAAATGTTTTCAGCACCACATGTTCACCGTCTCTCGGTGTGTCTTTTATGCATGTATAAATATATATGTTATCTATACGGTGAAATCTTTGAAATAAATATATGTTAAAACGAAAAAGGAGAAAAAGAGATTAGTGACGGAAATATAAACGTTATGATATAACGATGGAAATATATAAACGTTTACGATAAAACGATGGAAATAGAAACGTTTATATATAATTGTTTCTACTTTAGGCACAAGGCCAGCAATCGACCCCGTAAGGATGAAAGGCAAAGTCAAACTCGGCGGGATTTGAACTCAGATCGTAAAGAAACGTTTATATATAATGATAAGCCGAAACACTCGTAAAGCAAAACGTATAAATAAAGATTAATGTAATGAATTTGAAAAGTATAGAGATTTGAAACCACGTCTATTTGTTTCCTTGGCATTTTTTACAGCCGGACAGACAAACAAACAGAGAAATGCCCATTATATATTATAAGTAGACTTGGCATGGTGTCAAGTCAGAACCGCCTCGAACTGGTTACTTCTGGCTTGTGCAAGGTGTCTATAGCAACCAGCGATTCCCTCGGCCTCAGTGGAGAGGGGAAGGTAATGTTTCTATTGCGACAGTGTTTCTCTTGGTAGTACCAAAGTGGAAGGTAATATTTCTGTAGCACCTACATTTGAGTTTTAGGGAAGGACAGACAGACAGACAAACAGAGAAATGCCCATATATTTCTGTGTGTGTATATATATATATATATTTCTGTGTGTATATATATATATATATTACACACACAGAAATGTATATATATATTACACACACAGAAATGTATATATATTTCTTAGAACAAAATTATTATTAATGTTTTGCTATTCATAACAATTGGAATTGAAAAATTACTTTTGAAATTATTAGTTTATTTTACTAATGCTTAGATATGTAAAAATGAGGCAATGTTTCTAATAATTGTTTCTACTTTTGGCACAAGGCCAGCAATTACCCAGTACATTACTGGTACTTTATTTTATCGACCCTGTGCGGATGAAAGGCAAAGTTAACCTCGGCGGTATTTGAACTCAGACCGTAAAGGGACGTAACTCCATGCTATGAAGCATGGTGTCCGACTCTCTACAGATTCTGCCAATCCACCGCCCTAATGTCTGTACGTAATGAGTGAGTGAGAGGGGAGAGAAAGAAAGGCAGAGGTGAAGTATCGAAGTGACTCTCTCCTCCTCCTCCATCTCCCCATTCGTCACAGCGATAGAGGGGAGGAATGTTAGTGTGAGAAAGAGTGAGAGTGAGAGAAACAGACAGACTAAAAGAGAGGGATAGCTGGAGAGAGAGAGAGAGAGAGAGATAGCAACAGATACAGTACAGTAGCTAAGGGATGTATATATATTTCTCTGTGTATATATATATACACATTTCCGTGTGTATATATATATATATTACACACACAGAAATGTATATATATTTCTGTGTGTGTATATATATATATATATATTACACACACACAGAAATGTATATATGTTTCTGTAGCACTCCTCAATTCCCCCTCCCGCTATCCCCCTCTTGTAGTATGTCTCTTTCTTTCACTCTCTCTCTACGCGTGCGCAAAAAACATTTGCACGCGCACACGTGTTTCCACTGTCGGACAGACAGGCAGAGAAATTGCTGGTTATATATTATAAGGAGATAGACACTTTAAAATAGTTAGAACCAGGAGTGGTTTCAGACAGTTTGGTATTAAAATGGTTAACAATGTAGACAACTCAGTTATATATTAGGTGGAGTTTACATCTAGATTAGGATGTGATCAGTTGTCAGTGTAGCACAACCAAAATCCTGATGTTCCCAAATGTTAACATACAATATTCATGTGCATACAAATAGTGGAATACAAGGTTATAAAATCAAACTAACCATGACAATCCAATATATTAACCCCCTGTCATACCTACCTGAAACCATTCCAGGTTCTCCTCTTTGTTTTAACATGTTTATATTGATCCCATTATAATTTTATCTAAGAACCTTTAACCCTTTAGCATTCACATTGAATTGTCAAATGTCATGTTCATCTATTCGCATTATTTTCACTACTCAAGAGGGTTATCAATTTTATTTGTTTGTAATTACTTTAATTTTCTATGTGCAGACTTGAAATTTTGTCAGTAGATGTTTAAATAACTATAATTTACAATTATATATTTTTACCTGATTTTTTTTTTTTTAATTTTACTTTTATGGGCAGGTGAAATTAATTAACAGGTGTAAAAGTAATAACTTTATGGATAAACACAAACATTTAAACTTTATCTGCCTTACCTGTTAGATTTGTTGCATAAAAATCCAATAATGACCTAGATGCTGATTTCCATCAATTCTAGCAGTTTTCTGAACAGGTGAATTAATTAAAAATGCAGGTGTAATCAGTACAAGGTTTTAGTCTTTCTCTACATTCCAGGCAAATATTTTCATTGAAAAAAATGTATAAAACCTTTTCACCAGTCAAAATAATATTGGCAATGTACGGGTGTAAATTCATGTAACAGAATGTTCCCAATATATAAGTTCATTAACAGGTGTGACACAGGTGAATGCAGGTGTTTTTGTATATGTGTTCTAATATATTTTAAAAATATTGTTTTCAATATTGTCAGACAATATTTCTATCGTGATACTGCCCAAAACACCCTTTACATAATGGCACTTTGCAAAAGGAACACATAAATAGGGTTTGGATTGCGTAACCTTTAACAGTTTTTCTCATTTGCAAAGAGCACAATCGGCAAACCTTCCTCCTACCATCAATTCTCTCCACTTTGTGAAAAATCAATATTTTCTTTGTGAACCACTGCTAATTTTAATTTTTTCCCAGCTTTGTGTTTGCAAGAAGTATATCCTCCACGTAGCTAGGATGCAATGTCCACGCGAAACTTCATATGACAGTAGTTCTTTGGTGGTGGCGGATCCTTGAGGCTTTTAGTAAATACAATAAAAGAATTCACAATGGTTAAATTCACTAAAAACCACAAGATGTACCTCCACCATTTCTTTCCAGGGCGTCCAACTGGGTAATATGCACAATACTGGTCAGATTTGACAACCCCACCCATATATTTATTGTAGGAGAGATTAACTAAAGGTCTACCCTCAGCCCCAACACCTGGTTGTTGGTTAGAACTCAGGAACAAAATTTGCCGTTTGTCTTTGAACACTGTGGCTAACATGTTCCCTTTTTGCATTTGGAGAATGTCCCCTCTGTTTTTCAGTTTCGCAACTTTTATTTCTTGGGGTAGCCCTTTCCGATTGCTCATTATTGTGCCGCAGGTGTACGTATTTACAAGGGCAAGATCCTCTGCTAAAAGCACCGTAGAAAAAAAATGGTCAAAATATATATGTCTGTGTTGAGAGTGGAAGGGTTGAGTCAGTGACCACACAACATCGTAACCCAACCAGTGTTTTCTCTCTCCGTTATGTTTTTTTCCTGTGTAAACATCAAAGTTTACACAGTATCCTGTGTCCGATTCACACAGTTCCCACACTTTGATGCCCCATTTGGTGGGTTTAGCTGGCATATACTGTCTGAAATGAACCCTACCCTTATACCCAATCATAGCTTTATCAACATTAAGATTTTTTCCAGGTATATACACACTTTTAAATTTTTCTGACATTTCAATTAATGGTCGTACTTTGTACAGTGGGTCGTAATTTGATTCATTTCTACCAGGGGCATTTGAAGTATCAACCAGATGCAAATACTGGTTTAATTTGATGAATCTCGTTTTTGCCATAATACTAGATATATAAGGGTCACCAAACCTTATATCAGTACTCCAATAATTCCAGTCATGGAAATTGTTTAATACCAAACAATATTTATGCTAAAAAACGCTTTCATTTCGGCAGAATCTGTCGAACGCCATAACAGATCGGGTATTCCGATATTAGAAATTTGTTGTTGTGCATAGCGATTTGTCTCTTCTGCCACAACGTCAAAGAAAGTTTGTGGTAAAAATAAAAAATAAATAATCCAGTGCTTTAGCATTGGGTGGTAATGTGTGTTGTGGTCCAGTATTTTCAGTAAAATCCGAAACATCGGTGTTGTTTCTTTCAACCACGCTGGTGTTTTTTCAATGGTGTCAGTCAAATCTTCTTTTTCACTTTCAAAGTGACTATCATCATCATCAGATATATCAGAAATAAATATATCTGATTCGTTTGAAGATAAATCACTGATATTATCTTCTGTTTCTTTTTGATCTCGAATGTCGTCGGACGTAAAACCTTCAAATTCGTTGTCGCTACTTTCGGAAGCCATACACTTTCAACATTAAAAACACGTGTTATCGCAAGTTCTTTAACTATACTAAGAGTTAATTTTCGCGCGTAAGGGCTTTATCTCGCAGTAATCTCGAATTGACGAGATTTCGATGATGTCAATGTTTATTTTTAGAAGGAGATCTCCGTGTGGTATTAAATGTCGGTTTGAATAAATGAAAGGGTTAAGATGCTAAGCACCAGCATAAGTTATATTACCAAATGCTTTCAAATTCTTCATTATTTAAAATGTTATCTAAAAATCACAGGCAAGGCATTAGAAATGTCAATGAAAAGACATTTTCTACAACTAAATACACTTTCATATACGAAAGAAGCTGTTCAGCTAATGAGAAACAATGAAATTGAAGTCTAATTGTCTTGTAATAATTAGGATGCCATACCTTTATATTACTGTCAAAGTAAATAACAGTATGCAAGCTGTATTTAAAAGTTATTAACATCCACTAACGAAGATAGAAACCAGATGTGATACTCTCAGAATTGGATAAAGATAAAGTAAAAAAACAAACAAAAACAATCCTCAAAATGTCACATGAGGAACATGTACCATCCAACAATGCAAGATTTATAAATAGTAAGGAGCACCCAAGCATTTCCAGTAGGCAAGAATGTCTAAGGAAAGAATCATTGAACAGATTTTATGGGCAGAGTCAATCAGCAGGAGACTCAGTGGTAGATCTTCAGCAAGATAGTTGGAAACATCCAGTCTTACTTAGGGATCCAGCCAGATCAATTGGTGATGGCTGCTTCTGACAAGACCCTTTGGAAGGCATGTCTGAGGACCCTACCTCCATGACCATCCCAGGAATAAGTGGATTATGAAAAAGATAGTTATTTGAGCAAATTAATTCAAATTCTTGATTATTTCTTTTCAAAATTGCAGTAAAAGCAATGTATTTCATTACAAATACGGCCACAAAAGTTAAAATATAACTTTTAATTACCATTTTATGCGTCACTATATTAACCTTTTAGCATTTAAACCAGTCATAACCAGCTGTAACTGGCCCTTCATACTTATGTTAGGGTATTGTTCCCAAAATAAATAACATCAAAATCTCATCGATTCAATATTATGTATGGTAAAGCCTTTACCATGAGAATACAATAGTATATATATATATATATATATATATAAGCAAAAGGGATATTCAATTTGTTGGTAATTCCTTTGTCAGTGTTGAACAAAAAGGGCAACGATGGTTGCCTAAAGACTGTACGACTTAATTCGGGATGTTTGTTTACAAACACACCGAGCATTATAATAAATGTTCGGTGAATCCATACATACATATATATATGTGTGCATGTATATACATACATACATACTACTGTACATCTGTATACATATATGTATGTACGTATACATACTTATATATATATATATATAAACAGCAACACCATTGTCTGCAGCAACAGCAGCAGTGAAATGAAGAACAACAACAACGATGACAGCGACAACAACAATAACGACAGCGACAACAACAACAACAACAGCGACAACACCATTGTCTGTGTATGTATGTATTTATATATATGCAACTATAATAACAGCAACAACACCATTATCTGCAGCATCAGTGAAATGAAGAACAACAACGGCAGCAGCATCAGCAACAACAACAACAGCAACAACTGCCACCACCACCACCATTACCAGCGTATAGCAAACAATTATTATTATTATATAAAAACTGAACTGGACTGGGAAAAGTCAACAGTTGACATGATTTTGATTTTGTAAGGAATACGTAACCGGGGGACTAAAACACAAGCACACACACACAGTACTACCAGACATACTAATAATAGAAGATCACCACCAAATAAATCACGTTGTAGAAAGTATATCTGGTACAATCCTATTTTTAATGCCTCGATTAGTACAAAACTATCTCTTTCATTCTTTAAATTAATCAACAAATATTTCCCTAGTTCCCATAAATACAGCAAAATTCTGAACTCTAAAACTATTAGACTATCATACTCCACGGCACCAAACCTTGAAGCATACATAAAAAAACTTAACTTAAGGCAATTAAACAACTCTACAAAACAAAACATTTTAGTAACAGATGGGCAGAACGCAATATCTGCCTCCCAACAACTAAATGGGAGACGGGTATTACACAACCCACCTGTACCGCTATCACAACCTATCCATGGTATACCCGCTACCCACAACAAAGAATGTAACTGCCATCTACCTGAAAGATGTCCATTGAAGAATGAATGCCTAAAGTCCAACATTGTTTACCAATGCACGGTTGAATCGAACGACCAGAAATGGTATTATATCGGATCTACCACCACATCGTTTAAATCTCGCTGGTACCGTCATCGATTCTCAATCAAGCATCCGAATCACCGTTTTGTGACCACGCTCGCCAACAAGACCTGGCAACTCCGTGAACACAACCAACAGTTCACCTTAAAATGGGATATACTTTCCAGCGCAAGTGCATATCGGAGTGGATTGAAGTACTGCAGGTTATGTAACCTTGAGCTATTTTACATATTAAAATCCAAAAACAAACTACTTAACGATAGAATTGAACGATCATTATACTGCAACCACAAACTAAAAGCTAAATTCTCTCACTATAAAATAACTTAACATTCGAACCCGTAACTATAACACCACTTTCTAGCTAACAACCTTTTCTTCCCCCCACACTACAAGACAATACACTGCTTATCACTATACATGGTAACTCAGTGCAATTCCTAGATTACTACTACAAACCCAAAGTTCACTCACCACACATACTTTGTCTCTCCCCTCTCTACCTATCTCTCTCTACATCCATTACACTCTCTCTCTCTCTCACCTTTGACCTACCTCCCTCTCAACATCTATGAACTTGCCCTCTGGGGCAATAAATAATTCCGACCTTAACTATCAACGCATCTCTCCAAAAGTAACCAGTATAATAAAACCCTTACCATAACATTTTGATTAAGATATCTACAAGCCACTCTCTCCTACTTCTCCAACCCCTGCATATCTTTCTTTCTCTCTTCCTGTTCTACTCTATCTTCCCCAACAACCCCACTTAAGGGTATTTACATTGTACATTTACCATTCTGCTCTGAGGAAACAGTGGTCACAGCATTGGATATTCGAGTTCTGCAAGTACTTGTGAATTGAATTTGCACGTAGCGTAACTAGGCTGCAGTACCACCGTGGAAACACTTGTAAGCACACGGAATAAATTACCTTTTTATGATGTCTACCTGTTATTATTCCTTCTTTATATATATATATATATATATATATATATATATATATATGTGTGTGTGTGTGTGTTTGTATGCATGAATGAGTGTTGGTGTGTGAGTGGCGTGTGTGTTTGTGGTTTGTATGCATGAGTATTGGTGTGTGAGTGTGTGTGCGTGCATGTCGTGTCAATAAGTGTTTTTTTTTGTTTTTTTTAATGACCATGCTGTAAAATGGAGGGGTAGAGAGGGCTCTTGAGTCTAGTAAGACATCCTCTCTAGTGCTGGTGGCACAAATAAAAGCACCCAGTCCATGCTGTAAAGTGGCGCTGGTGTTAGGAAGGGCATCCAACCAGTGTATCAATGCCAAAACGCTTATCAGCACAGCAACAAATAGGAACAACAACAAAGTATGATGACGTCGCATCTCAGAGTTGCAACACTTAATGTTGGCACTCTCAGAGGTAGATCTGCTGAAATAGCGGAGATGCTGGAGAGAAGGCATGTGGATGTGTGCTGCGTGCAAGAGGTGAGATGGAGAGGTGCCTCTGCGAGACTAGTCGTAGGCAAACGTCTTAGTTATAAGCTATTCTGGGTAGGTAAGGATGATGGGTTAGGGGGAGTAGGCATTTTCCTGGCTGAGAAATGGATCAATAAGACAATAGAGGTAGTTCGAGTTAGTAATCGAATAATTAAGCTTAGATTAGTTGTAGGCAGGAGACTACTGACAATCATCTCTGCCTATGCTCCCCAAGCAGGCCTAGGCAAAGATGAGAAAGACTGCTTTTACGAGCAACTTTTACAAACAACCTCAATGACATAGGACGTAGACATCGTTATGCTAGCAGGAGACTTCAATGGTCATGTTGGACAGCTCCAGGATGGTTTCACTGGGGGACATGGTGGGCACGGTTACAGCTCAAGAAATGAAGAAGGAATGAGACTTCTTGAATTTTGTGATGCAGGTACACTGACTATTTGCAACAAACTTCCAGAAACCTGCCAATCACCTAATAACCTACAAATCTGGCGAGCACATAAGCCAGATTGACTTACTAGTTAGGCAGCGGGACAGGCAGATAGTGTCTAATACCAAGGCATACCCTGGGGAAGAATGTACCCCACAGCATAGGTTAGTCATTAGTGATATCTCAGTAAGCAAGAGATGGAATGAGACATACAGGAAGGTGTGGAGAAGAAAGGTCTGGAAGCTAAAAGACCTTTCACTAAAATACAAATTTAGGAAAGCCCTTCAAGATGTATATGACGAAAAAGAAGACGATTTAGAGACGTATGACATAGATAATAACTGGAATTTCTTACGTGACAACTTGCTGCAGGCTACTGATGAAACTTGTGGCTGGAGCAGAGCTCCAACCAGACAGAGAGTGACCTGGTGGTGGAACAGCACAGTAGATAAGGCCATTAGAGACAAAAGACTAGCATGGAAGGCTTGGAAAAAGGGTGGGAGTAGGGAAGAATATACAGCCGCTGAGAGAAGCTAGACGTCAGGTGTACTTAGCATGCAGGGAAGCGGAGAGTAGGAGGTTTGCCAATGTACTGCGACGGGAAGATCAGAGGCGTGCGGTGTTCCACATTGCAAGGCAGTGTGTCAATGCAAATCAGGATGTTGTTGGAGATAAATGTGTCCGGGATGATGCCGGTGTACTTAGTGTCACGAATGATCAGAAAAAGGAGGCCTGGAAATGTCATTATGAGAGACTGATGAATGTGGAGAATGAATGGGAGAGAGAGAAATTACCCTCAGTAGATCCAACAGAGGGACCAGCTATTGAGATTGTCGAATATAGGGTCCAAGAGGCGATTAAGGAAATGAAAAATGGTAAGGCTGCTGGACCGTCGGGGATAGTTGCTGAGATGCTGAAGGCATCAAGGGACGTAGGCACTAAACTGGTTGCACGCATCATCAATCAGGCTATATATGGTGGTGTCATACCCAAAGACTGGTGCAGCAGTATTCTCATAAATTGCTACAAAGGTAAAGGGGATGCTCTGGAGAGGAGCAATTATAGGGGTATAAAACTGATGGATCAGGTTATGAAAGTGGCAGAAAGGATATTAGCACAACTAATTAGAGAAAGGGTCAAACTAGATGAGATGCAGTTTGGTTTTGTGCCTGGGAAGAGTACAACAGATGCCCTCTTCTTGGTGAGACAATTGCAAGAGAGGTTCTTAGAGAAAAATAAGCCACTATACTTAGCCTTTGTTGACCTAGAGAAGGCCTTTGATAGGGTACTCCGATCTGTCATCTGGTGGTCCCTAAGGAAGCTAGGTGTTGAGGAATGGCTTGTGAGGACAGTGCAAACTTTGTACAGAGGTGATGTCAGTAAAGTCAGGGTAGGAATGGAGTTTAGTGAGGAATTCCAGATACAAGTAGGAGTACATCAAGGTTCGATCCTCAGCCAGCTCTTGTTCATTATAGTCCTCCAAGCCATAACAGAGGAGTTTAAGACTGGCTGTCCATGGGAACTTCTCTATGCTGATGATCTGGTTCTTATAGCAGAATCAGTAGAGGAGCTAGAGAATAAATTCTGGCTATGGAAACAGCAGTTGGAAGCAAGAGGACTGAGAGTGAACCTAGCTAAGACAAAAGTGTTGATGAGTAGAAAAGAGGACAAAACTCTGATTCCGTCAGGGAAATGGCCATGTTCGATATGCAGAAAAGGAACTGGCATAAATTCGATAAAATGCACACAATGCAGATCCTGGGTACACAAGAGATAGCAGGCAAACTAACAGGTAGGGAGAAATATGTATGCAGTAGATGTACAGGGAAATTAGACAGTAGAAGTCGCTTTGATAGACACATTTTTCAAATGCAGGAGGGCGTTATAGAAGCGGTGGATGCTTCCGGTACCTAGGAGATCAGATTAGCATGGGAGGAGGGTGTTCCGAGGTCATAGTATCTAGAATAAGGACGGGTTGGAAGAAGTTTAGGGAGCTGCTTCCTCTGCTGATGAAGAAGGGTTTCTCCCTGCATACGAAAGGCCGGTTGTATGATGCCTGTGTGAGGAGCGCGATGTTGCATGGTAGTGAGACATGGGCAGCAACTGCAGAGGATATGCGACGGCTGGAGAGAAATGAGGCAAGCATGCTCCGTTGGATGTGCAGTGTAAATGTGCGTGAACAACCCAGCATGAATGTGTTGAGAGAGAAACTGTCTCTGAGAGGGATAGAATGTAGTATACGGGAGAGGAGACAGGTGGTATGGACATGTGATGCGCATGGAGGATGACCGATGGGTGAAGAAGTGCCAGGAAATGCCAGTTGAAGGAAAACGTGGTAGAGGTAGAGCACGAAAAACATGGGGGGGAGGTGGTGAGAACAGACCTCAGATCGTTGAAGCTCATGGTGGAGATGACGATGGACCGTGACGAGTGGAGAGATGCTGTGCTGAATAAGACCCATCCCACCCTTGCAAGCAGAGAGAAGCGGACGTAAAATGATGATGATGATGATATATATATATATATATATATAGTAATGTGAAGGGTGAGGGGTGAAAATAATTTGTCTGTGGATGTTTCCATACAAAGAAAATGACACCAGTTACTTCTACACAATCACATCACAACAGTAGGTTTAACCATTTAACATTTACATTACTCTATATTTACTATTATATTTTCATAGTGAAGACTTTACCTCACCTAATTAGCTCACAATATTGAATCTATGAGATTTTGATATTTATTTTGAGAACAACACCGTAACATCAGTATGAGTGGCTGGTTACAGCTGGTTTTAATAGAAAGAGGTGAGAGAGTTCTGGGCGGATATGGCTGGTTTAAATGCTAAAGGGTTAATGTTACTTCTACACAATCATATCACAACAGTGGGTTTAATGTTACTTCTACACTACACACCAACTTCTGGGTGGGTTATAACAACTAGTTGAGTAGAGTAGGAATATGTTAGCAAAAAAAATGAGTAGATAAGGTAATTGCTGCAAACAGAACGAACGACAGAATCATTAAAATCAGACTAGTTCTAAATAGAACAACCATGTCAATTATTACATATATTTGCACATCAGTCTGATCTACCAGATGTTATAAAAGACAGGTTCTATGAGTCCCTAATGCTCATTACTTCCCAAATAACCGACAGTGACTATATAATCATTGCTGGGTGACTTTAATGGGCTTGTTGGACAATATTGTGATGGCTATGACAGAATCCATGGAGGCTATGGGTTTGGTACTAGAAATGAGGAAGGTTTCAAGCTCCTGGAATTCTGTGATACCAATGACTTGTCTGTAACAAACTTTAAAAAATGAGACAATCACTTGATCACCTATATATCAAAGGAGGACACCAGCCAGATAGATTTTATTCTTACCAGAATATGAGATAGAGTGTCTGTTGTAAACACAAAGTCCCTCCCTGGTGAAGAATGTACCTCCTAACAAACCTAATAGTGACCTCATAATCAGGGCTAGACGTTCTCGACAACAGAAGACAACTTTGAGGAGAAGGATGTGGAAGTTGAAGAACCCCACAGTCAGTAACAAATTTAGAGGTATGTTACTTGATGTTTTTGACAGTAAGGAAGCGCAAATAGAGACATACTATATAGGGGAACAGAGTAAATTCCTAAAAGATAACCTACTGATGGTGACATGAAATTTGTGGCTCTAGGAGAAGGAGAGTATCTTGGTGGAGAAGTGTGTCAGAGATGATAATGGAGTACTTGCCCTCACTGATAGGAAGGTAGCATGGAATGTCATTATGGAGTACTTGCCCTCTCTGATAGGAAGGTAGCATGGAAGTGTCATTATGGAGTACTTGCCCTCTCTGATAGGAAGGTAGCATGGAAGTGTCATTATGGAGTACTTGCCCTCTCTGATAGGAAGGTAGCATGGAAGTGTCATTATGGAGTACTTGCCGTCACTGACAGTAAGGTAGCATGGAAGTGTCATTATGGAGTACTTGCCCTCACTGACAGTAAGGTAGTATGGAAGTGTCATTATGAAAGACTACTAAATGAGGAGAATGAATGGGATAAAGATAGTTTGCCACAAGTTGACCCAACTAAGGGACAAGAAAGCAATCAAAGATATGAAGACAGGAAAGACAGCTGGGCCTTCAGGGATTGTTGCCAAGATGCTGAAAGCACCTGGGATGGTGAGTCATACCTTAACCATCCCTATAGTAAACCAAATAATACAAAATGGTGTCATACCCAATGACTGGTGTAGCAGCATCATTGTCAACTGCTACAAGGGCAAACGAGACGCTTGAGACAGAAAAAACTATAGAGACTCTAGGTCATGAAGGTCACAGAAAGTTATTGTACAGCTGATTAGGGATCAAATTAAACTTGATGAAATGCAGTTTGGGTTTGTGCCAGGTAAAAGTACCACAGATGCTCTCTTCTTCGTTATGCAACTGCAAGAAGTACCTAGCAAAAAGTAAACCCCTCTACTTAGCTTTTGTTGACTTGGAGAAAGCCTTTAACAGAGTCCGCCATTCCATTATCGGGAGAGCTCTTAGAAAACTAGGAGATGAGTGGTTTCTGAAAACTATACAAGCTATATATAGTGGAACAGTCAGCAAGGTTAGAATTAACAATGACTATAGTGGAGAATTCAGCATGCAGGTAGGTGTTCATCAAGGCTCTGTCCTTAGCCTCCTCCTGTTTATTATTGTCCTTCAGGCAGAAGAGTTTAAGATTGGATGCCCTTGGGAACTTCTGTATGCAGATGATCTAACTCTCATAGCTGAAACTATGGCAGATTTAAAGAAGAAATTCCAAACCTGGAAGCAGGGCCTAGAATCAAAAGGCCTTAAAGTTAATTTGTCAAAAACTAAAGTTCTAGTATCATCATCACCGTTTTACGTCCGTTCTTCCATGCTAGCATGGGTTAGATGGGTTGTCCTGTCGTGGGCAGTGTCTGGTCGGCTGACCATGCCTTGCTCATACAGGAACCGATTTGGCTTGATTTCTACAGCTGGATGCCCTTCCTAACACCAACCTCATTTACAGTGAGTGCTGGGTGCTTTTTCCGTGGCGCCTACACGTCCACTTTACAGTGTGGGCTGGGTGATTTTTTGCCGTGGCACCTCCACGACCAGCTTGCAGTGGGACGGTGTGGGTGCATATTGTCTATATGCTTCAGCTTGTGCCCTTGGGAGGTCGGGTACTCTGTATTACTGCGTGACGCCAGAGGTCACGATCATGTGTGTCATTGCCTTTGAGAGGTGTAATTGGGTAAGGTCGGCTTTTATCACCTCATCCCAGGTCTTCTTGGGTCTCCCCACTCCGCAGTTTCCATTGACTTCTAGTGCTCTGCACCTTTTTATGCAGCTGTCATCCTTCATACGCATCACATGTCCATACCAACGCAACCGCCTCTCCTGCACACAGCATTTGATTCCTCTTATGCTTAGTCTCTCTCAATTCATTTATGCTTTGTCGTTCGCGTATATTACTATTACACATCCATCGGAACATGCAGGCTTCGTTTCTTTCTAATCTACGCAAGTCTTCCACCTTCAGTGCCCAGGTCTCACTACCATGTAACATTGCTGTTCGGATACACGCATCACACAGTCTGCCTTTCATTTTGAGGGAGAAGCCTTTTGCAGCTAGCAGTGGCAGTAGTTCCCTGAATTTCTTCCATCCCGTTCTTACCCTAGTTATTGTACTTTCTGAACACCCACCTCCGCTGCTAATTCGGTCACCTAGGTAGCAGAAGCTGTCTACTGTTTCTACAGAGCCCTCCCAGAGATTGGTAGTACTTGTTTCCTGTGGCTGTCCCAGCACAGCTGCTGCATGTGAAGCCTACATTCTTAATTAAGCTTCCTGAGATTCCGCTACATTTCTTGTGTACCAATTGTTTGCATTTGGGGCAGAGAATGGAGTTCCTACTTACACCTTTCCTACATACTGAGCAAGACCATTTCTCCGAGGGGATCTGGGTTCTGTTTTCTCGTTTACTTACAAGGACCTTAGTCTTTGTCATGTTGACTTAGAGACCCTTTCTTTCTAGTCCCTGCTTCCAAGTTTGGAATTTCTTCTCTAGTTCTACCATAGATTCAGCTCTAAGTGCGAGGTCATCAGCATACAGGAGTTCCCATGGGCATCCGGTCTTAAACTCCTCCGTTATTGCCTGCAGGACTATGATGAACAGGAGAGGGCTAAGACCAGAGCCCTGGTGGACACCAACCTGTACGCTAAATTCCTCGCTATACTCATTGCTAATCCTAACTTTGCTGACTGCTCCCCTATACATAGCTTGTACAGCTTTCACAAGCCATTCATCTACTCCTAGTTTTCTAAGAGCCCGCCAGATTAAAGTACGTCGAACTCTGTCAAAGGCTTTCTCGAGATCGACGAATGCCAGGTAGAGTGGCTTACTTTTAGCTAGGTACTTTTCCTGTAACTGCCTCACAAGGAAGAGGGCATCAGTGGTGCTTCTTCCTGGTACAAACCCAAATTGCATCTCATCTAGTTTCACCCGGTCCCTAATCAACTGTGCTATGACTCTTTCTGTTACTTTCATGACCTGGTCCATCAGCTTAAAACCTCTATAGTTTCCTCTATCTAGTGTATCACCTTTACCTTTGTAGCAGTTGACAATGATGCTACTGCACCAATCTTTTGGTATGACACCTTCTCGTATTACCTGGTTAACAATACGTGTGGTTATAGTGTGACCTACAGACCCAGATGCTTTCAGCATCTCGGCAGCTATACTCGATGGACCGGTTGCCTTCCCCATCTTCATATCTTTGATTGCTTTACTTACTACGCTGCTGCTGACCCCTCTATAGGGTCTACTTGGGGTAGGGTCTCTTCTTCCCATGCATTCTCCTCATTTAGTAATCTATCATAATGGCTCTTCCATGCATCAATCCAGCAAACATTATCCTAGAGCTTTTATTCAGGAAACTTGGACTGACAATAATGGATACCCTCTATCATAGGTGTAGACCAGAACATGGAGGCAATATTGTAAACCTAACAGTTTGAGGAGAGGAGCTGACCATAGACAATCAGTGGGCAGTCCCACAAAACAAAATGTGTAAACTTCAAGAAGGGCAGTGACATGTCTACCTTTATTACTGACAAAGAACTCAATGATGGTGGGTTGGATGAGGTCAAACAGTATCAGACAGGTCGACATATCGCCAGCAATGAAGGTATCTGGCAGATATTTGGATTTGATATCCACCAATGCCACCCAACAGTGGTCAACCTAACTGCTCATTAGTTGGCACAAGCACCACCTGACACTACTCTACATTTTTAAACTCAGCCAGAATGATGAATTTGTTCGATCCTCCTGTATGCTGACATCTCAACATACTATACCAGGACCAATTGTAAGACATGGCATCAAAGGAAACATGGTCATTTAGTGCAAGGTTATGAAATCAAGGCAAGTGATGCAATTGGGCATATTTATAATGTCCACCCTGACAACAGCGTTTTTATTTACGGCTACTTATGCATATTGTTCAAGGACCAACGTCATTTGAGGATCTCAGATGCTTTGTAGGAAGGGTGTGCACAACATACCAAGAAGCATGTAAACAGCATGGACTCCTGCATGACAAGGGACATAAGAAGAAGAACCTAAAAGAAGCAGCAGTCATTTGAGTAGCCAGTTAAATAAGACAGTTGTTTGCTATGATACTCGCAACATGTGGAATTGACAAAACTCATCCACTCTGGCAGGAGTACAAAAACAATATGTCAGATGACTATCTACACCTAGCCCAAAGACTAACATGTATATGGAATATACCCCCTAGATTTACAATCAAGCTCTCTGTGACCTGTCCCATCGAGTTCAGGCAATGAATAGCACATTAGCTAAGTGCGGGATGCCAGAAATTGAGGAAGCACAAGAAGTTTTTCAGGAGACAAACTACAATTTCACAGATTCCAGCAATGACAACTGCCTTGTAGTATTAATTGCACAATTCTCAGTTATGGTTCTTGGTTTTTCTCTTCTCTTCAACTATTTCTTTTCAATTTTGGAGGGTAGTCACACATGGTTCTTCTTGTTGCTGCTGACCCCAGTATCAGCATTATTAGTGTTGTTAAGATTATAATAATTGTTTCTACTTTTGACACAAGGCCAGCAATTACCCAGTGCATTACTGGTACTTTATTTTATCGACCCTGTCAGGATGAAAGGCAAAGTTAACCTTGGCAGGATTTGAACTCAGAACGGCAAGGGCCATAACTATGCATCAAAAAATAGCGCCCGACCCTCTACCGATACTACCATTCCACCGTCTTCTGTTAAAATAATAAAAAAGCTGTATAGAATTTTACTACAGCCAAATAAATATAAAGATAGGTTTAAGATCTGTGTAGTGTCTAGTTCTACCGGTTAGAAATGTCTTATTGGTATTTTCCGGAGTGCTGTTTTTCAAAAAAAGAAAAAAAAAAAAAAAAGGGTGGGGGTGAGGGGCTGACTCATAAACTGAGAATATCCTTGAATAAATTCAGTCAGATTTTAACTTTTAACAGAAAATATCTAAAAATGGGTTTGTTAAGTCAAATGTTAATAGTACCTTTAGTTGTGAAAATTTCTATTAGACAAAACACTTTAATATTTGTTTCTACTTTTGACACAAGGCCAACAATTATCTCAATGTATTACTGGTACTTTATTTTATGGACCCTGTAAGGATGAAAGGCAAAGTTAACCTCGGCGGGATTTGAACTCATACTGTAAGGGAGCCATAACTATGCTGCAAAGCGCGTTGTCCGACCCTCTACCGATACTGCAAACCCACCTTAATATTTAATGTGATGCAGTCAATTATGCTAAAAATAATGTCAGTCATGGTTGTTAATTTATTACATATTAAAAATACAAAACAAAACAAATATATATGTAAATAAAAATGCTTACACTAGCATTATCAATTAATTCACCAATAAAACCTTCGACATATACCTTGCTACTGCATTTTGATGCAGTACAAGCTGTTGCGATAATAATCTTGACTCTTCCTGGAATTTTCTGGAGGAGGGGGGGGGGGGGGGGCAGAGAGAGAAATGAATCGATGACATCATCTTCAGATTGGCATAAGTAGAATGGGCCGCCACAATGGGTTGGAGTGATCTCACCTTGTTCATTCCAGATTTGGCATAGTTTCTATGGCTGGATGCCCTATCTAATGTCAACCACCATACAGAGTGTACTGGGGTCATTTTATCTGACCCCAGCAGATCTTATACTGCTAAATTTCACTGTTTCTAGTTCTAGATTTGCATCTTATAGGAAATTTCTCAGGTGTTTCAATGCCAGGGGCTCCAATCCTATCATCAATACCTTTGTATAACCATAACACATGCTGTTATTTGTTTTTTATCATCAGTGTCCAAGACTCGTTAGGATCAAAACATGTCTGGGTTATTAAGTTAATTGCTATTAACCAACAACAATAACACTGTCATGCCCTATGATGTTTATGCAAATAATTTAGAATCCTTTACATTCAGAAATTTTACCCAATTGAGTAGCGATAGTAATTTATACTAGCAGTCACCTCAAATAGAAGGAACCATGTACAATAATATTACCGCAGGCTTTTAAATGCTCACTGCCTTAAATATGGTAACATTCATTTGAGTTTTTTTTTTTTTCATTTTGGTTGTGTCCCCGAGTTAAATATGTAAAAAATGTTTTTATCAATCAACTCCAACTTTTAAAGTATTCAAAACTGACTTGGAAAACACTGTTGAGTCACAAATATAGAGTTTACACCTAGGAAGGTTCAGCTGGACTTTATAAGGTTGCATCTCAGGAAGTTTTTTTTTGGGGGGGGGGGGGGGGGGAGCATGGAAAACACCATGAAATGAAGTGACTTAAATAGCTATCATAAATTCCAAGAGTCTATTTTAACTCCAATTTCGTTAGGTAAAATCTTCCATAAACCCTTTAGTTACCAACCCGACCAAAACCAGCTATGGTTCTACAAAATAAAATCACCCATTTTAAAGGTTTCCAATTTGTATTAAAATCTTCCAACCTAATTTTATATAAGAACCTTACATTAAGTTACTATCTTAGTAAATTCTTCAATAATTAATTAAAACTAGCAGAAAAACCACTCTTGGGGTTGTTTTTCTGCTACCATGTGTAGTGTGTATATTGATATTATACGCAGGTATATATACATGCAGATATGATACATCAAATAAAATCGTAATTGACAATATATAATACACAGAAATTGAACGAAGACTGTGTTACACTGTCTTATTTAATCAGTAACATATTCCATGATACATTAAAAAAGACGATATTTTATATAAACTGCATTAGGACAAAATTAGTATGTTTATTGAAGCGAGGGCCAACCGGAAGTGTTGACATTTCAGAAATTTGTGAAGTGAATCTTTAAATAAACAAAATATATTTAATCAACAGCCACGAAATTTAGTAGATAAATTATGTAATATTCATTCATTATTTACAAACGGAATAAAAAAAAAAAAACGTACGGAATCCCGCAGACCTTCCTTTATAGATAAAGTGCATTTCATTAGAAATGCAGTCATGAAAGGGTTAAATAGAATGCTAGCTACTCACTGTTAGATGATGGGGACTATAGAGCCTTAATATAACATTTGTAGTGGATTTCATTGAAAATACAGTACACGAATCAGCATTGACTGAGCCAGGTTACCTCAAGTCATATCTAACCAAGCAAGTCTCAGATCAAAGATATTCCACCTCACACAGGAATAATCCCTCTCAAAATATCTAATACATCCTTTATTTAGGGCATGTTTTAACCCTTTTGATACAAAACTACTAGAAACTGCCCCAGGTTTTATCATACAAATTTGCTTGTTTTAAAGTGTTTCTATTTATCTAAAAATCTATCATAATTTTATGTAAGGACCTTTATTAAGTTATGCCCCAACAGCAACATAATGAGAAAGTTTGTTATTCCTAAATCCCTCCAAATTGTTTATTATTTTGAAAATTATTTGCAATATGGTAGTAAAAGGGTTAAAGGATATCTGACTACTATTTGTAGCACATCAAACTAACACATGCAGTAGTAAGTCCACATGTTATATTAGAGACAGCTAATTTCAATCTAGTGATTTGATTAAAACAGATCTACAAGCAACAGACCTACTGGTACGGTCCTTTAATTTAAATTTATTATTGACTAATTTTTTACCAACATAGATCACCTTAGCAAGACAGACTGTATTATCTCATACAAGCACTAATGTTATTCTCTCTTTCAAGACTCATTCACTGTTAACTATTTTATGTTGCTGTCTAACAGCAAGTCTTTGAATTTACAAATGCCACATTATTAGTCATAGAATGTTATCTCCAAAACTTCATTTAAATAGTCTTAGGCCACATAATTTAGCTGTTTTTTACTGCTGAAATTTAATATTTTCACTTAGTAATAAATGAAATAACTTCTTTGAAGATACTCAGATAAAGGTTTGATAAATTTGAACAATGCTATAGAATTTCACAAGTATTTGTAAAATTTATCTCATTCCAGCTTCTATGAATAAAACTCATCAACATTCTTTATATTTTATATTTAATAATCACTTTACAGAGTGTACTGGGTGCATTTTATGATATCAGCACTAGAGAGGTTGTCAATCATTGACTCAAATGTAGAGTCTTTGGTTGGATGGGCTGTCATGGTCCAAGACCACATGGGTTGGAATGACCAACCCTGCTCATTACATTTCACATGGTTTCTATGGCGTGATGCCATTCCTAATGCCAACCACATTGCAAAGCAATACTACAAATAAAATATATCACCGATTGGATATATTTTATTATGGTACTAACACTAACATTTTACAAGATGTACTGTGTATATTTTATCATGGCACCAGCACTAGAGAGGTTGTCATATGCTAGGCCAGACAGTCCCCACAAACCCTTTATTGTCTCCAGTTTCAATTGCTAAACAGTGTAGCTGCTGGCCTGTCACTACGTTACTGTGTTGCAGTGCTTGTATTGGTAGACTGGTCTTTAACATTATAGCACATTACCATCAACTCAGTTTAGAGTCATTGTCATCAAGTTCAGTTTTTTTAGGTAATTCTTCACAACTTCATCCCATGTCTTCCACAGGTTCCAGCAACCTCAAGTACTTGGTACTTTATTATATACAACTGTTGCTCTCCTTCCACATCACATACTAAACTGCCCCTCATATGTTATATTCAGGACTTATGCTCAACTTTTCTCTCAGTTCACTTGTGCTGTTGTTCAGGCACACAACCATTACAGAACCTAATCATACATGTCCCATTTCTTTTTTAGACACCACAAATGTTCTGCATTCAAGGTCTCATTACCATGCACCATTGCAGTTCAAATACATGCATCATATAATTTGCCCTTCACTCAGAAAGAGAAGCCCTTTGTTACTAGCAGAGGTAACAGCTCCCTCAACTTCTTCCATTTTATCTTCTACTACATCCAGTGAGCCTTCTGAACATTTGAGTGAGTATATTTCTTGAATATCCTTACTCTTGTGCACGTTCCACATACAAAGTCTATCCTCCCTGTTAATCAAACTGGGATCCCACTACATGCCTTATGTGTTCACAGTCTACAATGGGTACACCATATGGAATTCCAACCCACGAATCATGGCCATTTTCCCGATATTCTTCTTGTGACACTAAACTCCGTCAATTGCAGACTGCGCATTAACATGTGATATCACTTTCCACAAAGTTTGATCACCAGCAGCAAAGTTCAAAGAGCAAAGATCAAGTCCAGTCCATAAGTTGACATTATCAAGCCATTGTTTTGGCTACCGGCCTTTGCTTCTCTTACCAGCCAACCTTCCTTCCAGGCATAACCTACTCACACAAGTTGAACTTTTTATATGGCCATATAGTTTGAGTACTCTTGACTTGACAAATGATGTAATTGGTCTAAGTTTGGTAATGTTGAGCAGCTCAGTGATACAGATACGGTCGCTGAGCCGCTTGCCAGTCATAAGTCTCATGATGTGGTTCTGGAATGTAGAGAGCTTCTGAAGTGACCGTGTCAAATTAACACAGTCAAGACCATATAACACAACTGGTAGGATGTAAGTATCAAAGATCTTAGCCTTCAAATGATAGGAAACTCGTTTTAATGTTAGTACTTCCTTGTTCTTGTGGAAAGTTGCCCAACCTAAAGCAATTCAATATTGCGCAGCAACCATTCCATTGTTGTTTGATGATAGTTTGTGACCTAGATATACAAACGCCGTAACTTGAGCAATTTGCTGGTTGTAGATTGGCATTGTTTTTATCAGTTGTCATACATTTTGTTTTGGAGATGTTGATGTGTAAGCCAACCTCCAGTGAATGTTTGGCCAGTACATTCAGAAAGTCTTGCAGATCAGTTCTAGAGTAACTCATGATGGCCAAATCGCCTGCATAGCTAAGATTGGATAGGATTTTACCTCCTATTTGATAGCCAGAGGAGCATTCTTCTTCAGTTTGGTAGATAAGTGCAGCTATAACTATACAGAAAAGAAGTGCTGATAGTACATCTCCCTGCTTGTGTCAAGTCACTCTTGAGTGCTACTGGTAACATGTACCCAGTACAACTTGCCATATGGTTGGGTTGTTGGTGACTAAACCGGCAACCCTACCAAGTTTAATTGGTGAGGAGGGTGATTCTGGACTTCCTGTAGGACAAAAAACAAAACCTAACAAAGGGTATAAGAACTCATGAGTCAACAACCACCAAAAAATGTGTAAATATGTATATATTGTATGGGTGTATATAGGATTGATTGCACGTTTTCCTGATATATATATATAGCTTATTTTACAAAAGGGAATGTCTTTGATATGCTTTCTGAAAAATGAGTGGGTGTGCATTGATGTTCTCTCTTTCACTGCCTGTCTCTCTCTCTCTCACTCACTCACTGCCTCCATTCTCTCGCTCTTATAAGCAAATAGGGGCCCACACGCTGTCGTCCCGCAGTCCCAGCAGACAATCGAGAAAACGTGGAGGAAGAGCCATTCCAAATTATGAGACCCACTCTGTGCCATGGTGGTTAGTGTTGGTCCTAAGGCCAACAACACCAGAATTACCTCTGTTGATGCCATACCAATTTAACTGATATACAGAATAGCTCTGTCAAACACAAACCCAATATTTACATGGACTGTAAGCAGATCGGTTTGTTTTTTCTTTAATCAGAATGGAGTATTCATAAATTTAAAGATTTACATTAAAGAATGCTCCAGAACATTGGTGTTCAACCGAAATGGTTACAGGATATATTCATTCTTAAAAATAAGAGAAATATTTGAAAAATCAGCCAAGTATCACATGAGAGTAATTTCTGATGTTAACGTATAGATAAAAAAGATGGAGTATATAATTTAATATAGAAATGGCTTCTACAGGACTAGAACTATTTCATTTGAGAGAACGCTTTCCTGATGATTTCTGTAGAAGCCATTTCTATTTTAAATTTTGTATATACTCTACTAATGTATTGAGTACTTCACTTACCATGGTTACCCCCAATTGAACCCAGGACTCACATATATATATATAAACCAGCAGCACTTGAATTTGGTAGCAAATATTTTCATCATCATCATTGTAATTTACAGTGTGCATAATGCTGCATACCCTTTTAATAGGACAAAATGGGGGAAAAATACACCCCAAACAATCATAATTAAGAATATCATAATTTGAATAACTTTTTTTATAACATACTAAGAAGAAAATCCTGAATAGTGGAGTTTCCATCCTCCATCCAAATGTACAGTATCAGGATAATGGAACTTTGTTCAGGAAATACTGACTATATCTAGCTAGTAACATCTAGCCTCCTCTTTACCTGTAAGAATTCCAGGTTCCAACTGTCAAGGTGTGCTCCTTTCCAGCCTCTCATTGGGGTCTCGGGATACACAATCAGACTTCAATGTGTATGTTAGCACTGACCACCTGACATGCAAAGGAGTGATTGGAAGGAATGGCGACCTCAATCTAAATACAAATGGAGGCCTTATTAGACTTCTGTTCTAGCAATGGACTATTATGAACACTTTCCAGCACAGAGACATCCATAAATATACATGGTATAAGGGGAATCAGAGTCAGATATCAATAATTGATTTTGTTATTGTCTCTAATCTCTTTGATCCTGTGCTGGACGTTTGTGTTAAGGGAAGGGCTGAACTATCAACTGATCACCATCTAAAGACTACCTAAAGCCAAAGAAGCCCACAAAACCAGCAGGTCCAGGGTAACCTACAGGATAAAGTAGGAAGCATTGGTGGATAGGGAAGTCAGGACCAGGTATGCAGATACTATTGCATCCAAATTCAGAGATCTCCCTGAGCAAACTGATGACATTGAGACAGAGTGGAGATTGCTCAGCTCAAGAGTTTCTGTTTCAGTCGTTAAATGCTGCGGGCGAAAGAGGCTTGGTGTGGTGCCGGGAAGTAGGAGGACCTCTTGGTTCAATCAAGAGGTTAAAGATGCCATTAGAGTAAAGAAGGAGGTTTACAAAGCTTGGCTTGGAAATAATTCCTCATTCTTGCACTTGCGGTACAAGCAGGCACAAAAAACTGCAGCAGTATCAGTAAAAGCGTCCAAAGTTAAGTGATGGGAGGACTTTAGAGTTAAGCTGGAATTTTCGGAGCTGTGATCTCTCAATTCAGAGAAGTAACGGCTCTACCTGGAGTCAATCCAGGTAGAGCCGTTACTTCTCTGAATTGAGAGATCACAGCTCCGAAAATCATCCGGAAAAAGACCCAGACCAAGATGGTTGGATAACATCCATCAGCTTGGCTGGTCACGCTTGGGGATCCAGCCAGATCAGTTGGAGACGGTTATTTCTGACAGGACTTGCTGGAAGGAGTGTTTGAGAACCTCTCAGGAATAAGTGGGTGAAGAAGAAGAGAAGATATATATGTGTGTCTTCTTTATTATGGCGAGGTGAAACTTCAGAGTAACAAGTTTCATCTTTTAAAGAATATTTAAACTATTTCAGTATTGATAACTCATTCTTACATCCCTCAACATGACACAGTTGTATGTTGACTTGTTTTTGAGTACAACCACATTTTGTTGCATCCCTTCAACGATGTAGTGTCTCAACTTTGTAGGGCTAGTAAAATAAAGACATGCACCAACATTGCAACAACCAAGACACCACTTCAACATTGGACACAGCAGTATCAGCAATCAAAGAATTAGAACTACTCCTACCTTTACAACATCTGGGTGGCAAAACTACATAAGTGGCCCAGTGTTTCATTGGGGATCCCAGCATTGCTCTAGGTGGGGGTGGAGAATAAAAACAAATCTCTATCTCAGGCGGGTAAAATTCCTGAGATCCATGGATGAGTTCTCTCCAGGGATCTCTGTCTATCACTGTCATGCCCTGCATCTCCCAGAGGCCAGTGTCTGTCCTTAGGAAATCAATATATGTCAATCTTGGTACACAGTAGAAGAGAGGAACAGGTTCAGTGCTTTATGTGGAGAGGCAGAGGAGAGTGTGACAAGGAGGTACAGGTACTTCACCACTGCAGTGGCAGAAACAAGTGAGGCCCTGGTGCCAAGGAGAGAGAGGAAGAACGTCAGCTCTGCAGACCCGAAAGTGTGTGCAGCCAGAGAACACTTGAAAGCTGCCAAGGATCAATTCCATGCTGATTCTACAGAGAGGAAGGAGAATGTGTAGGTGATGAAGGAAGAACTTTGTACTGCTTACACTGAAGCCAGAGAGGAGGCGCTGATAGAGAAGATCAGAAGTGTTGGGAGAGCGGTTGACAGGTCTAGGTGTAAAGAGAGCTGGACGATCATCAATGAGATCACAGGGAGGAAGAGAGGAAGAGGAAATGGCTAGACCATTTTAAGACCCTACTAGGAAAGCCACCTTCCACAGCCCAGAACACTGGAGAGATCAGGCAGTTGTTTGAGGAAAAACAAATATGAGTGAGAAAAGAGCCTAAACATCTGAATTTTCATAGTAAATACACATATAGATGCACACTATTGGATGGTTATTGACTCTCATGAGTTCCTCTGCTCTTTGATGAATGTTGTTTTTCATCCTGTTTGGTGCACAGCTCATAAGAGCCTCCTATATTCAGCTCACCTGTCAATTATACAGACACCATACAATCTATCCCTCACTCAGAGGAAAATCCCATTGTTGTTAACTGACGTAGTTGCTCCCTGAACCTTTTCCACCCTACTGTTATTCTAGATACTATGCTTTCAGAACCCACTTCACCTAACTAGCAGGTGCTATTGATTATTTCTATAGAATCTTCTCTGAATTAGAAAAGGTCTATTTTACTGGTGCTCTTCTATCCTGGTACATCAAACACATATAAAATCTACTTTCACTGTTAGCATGCCTACAATCCCACCACACCTATTCTGTAGCCAGATTTTAAATTAAACACTGTACATTTCCCTGAGTCTTGTCTTTCCTAAAATTTGAGTCTTTTTTATTCTAGATTTAGTTCTCACAGACAACTGGGAGCTGCTGTATACTGATATACACCCACCTACATACTAAATTCTTCAATGAACTCATTGCCAATTGTATATACATATAGTATTTATACAGTTACAGTCAAAATATTTTGCTGATATACTAGGTTTTCTGTCAACAGAAAATCTGGCTGCAAGTAGTAAGAAAAACAAAACAAAATGTTTAATGTTTATTTTTAGTTACAGCTTGGACTGCAGGACATTCTCTTCATCAGGTGTCATCCTTATGAAGAAAGCACAAGCAGGACTGAGACACGGAATATAAGGATATCCCCACCAGAATAATAAAGGCAGGTGAGGAAGAATGCGTGACTAAGGCAATATCCTAACCCATATCTAACATGTCTATACTATTCTAGATAGATATCCATTCAAGCCCTGCTGTGTTTGTTTCTAGAATGATCTCTGCTGCCTCCACAGCCTTCTCTATTTCTTTCCTATCAGTATTGTTTCAACTGTGTACTTCAAACATAATATAGTAGTAGGGCTTTTGCTACTTTAAACTCCCCCAAAGGCGATGTTAAAGGCAGCAGAAGTTATGCAGTAGCACTATATAGCCCTACTTCTGGGAAGCCTTGCAAGAGATGAACTATGCTCATAGGAACAACCTTATTAAAAGTCCATGTTGCTAACACCACACTTTAAACTTCTTTAGTACACACTACTGTTGTCAATAACTGTTTCAACTCTTAGTATCATTTAATGATATGACCAAAATTCTTCATTGCTTGATCTTTGACCACTGGAATCATCTCCCATCCAATTTCAAATGCAATTCTGACCTCACATGTATGGACTTACTGTGGCTGGTTTTGGCTTTGATGTGCAGTCAACATTGGCAGAGTGACTCAGCAAACCACACTAAGAGAGTATTTGCTTCTTTCCTAGTTTCCACCATGGCAGTAATGTCATTCATAAAAGCAGTGTCAGCAATACTAAGTATCCTCTGATCCTCACATTGCTTAACATCAACTCTATAGCCACCATGAAGAGGAGTGAATAAATGCAAGACTGTATACATGAGAGCCACCTCGGGTATTCTCATACCTACCTTTTCTCCGAGTTTTCCATCTATATATTTGGTCATGTTCTAGTCTAGCCAACATGCTAAGTGAATATGCTTTACTGAGGATATCTAATAAGATCAAAACATGTCTATTATATTCACCACACACACACACATTATCTAAAACTGTTTCAAAAGACTTTAATCAGCTCAGCCTAGAGGAGTTCTCACCATTCCTTGTGTCTCAATATTTGAATACTCCTAAAGGGACAGTTAGTTTTGAAATTGCAAGGTTAGCCTCAGTTCATTGGAGTTATTTCCCACCTGCCATATCCTAAGTTTGAGACTACCTGTGTGTGTACACATCAAGCAGGTTGCTCATGTTAGGCATTTTAACCTCTACTTACTGCTGACAAACACATGGCAGATTTAATCTAGATGCAGTTCAGCTTTATGTCAGGAAGAGATATTATTGGCGCCTTCTTCCTTCTGAGACAACTGTAGGAAAAATACTAAACAAATGTCTTGTGAGGCCTGCATAGAGCCAATGAATAATGATAAATTGGGAATATCAGTAGGGGTACACCAAAGCTCAAATCCCAGATTCTTGTTTATTACTGGCTACCCATGGAATTGAATGTAGAAGAGTTAGAGGTAATATTCCAGATATGGAATCAAAACATAAAATTGAAAGGTTTGAAAGTAATCTTAAAGATTAACATTTTAATAAGTAGAACCCATGCTAGTGTGGAAAATGGACGTTAAACGATGATGATGATAGAAAACAGGATTCTGATACCATCAGGGAAATGGCCTTCTCATTATGCAGAAATTCTTTAAGGCACTTACAATGTAAATTATGAATGAACAAGAATTAGTAGAATTACAAAAATGTTAACAGAAAGTAGGCTTCACATGTAGCAGATGCATAGGAGAAATAAACACTCACTAAGAGCACACATGATTCTCCCAAGAAGTCAACAGTTTTTGTTAGCTAGGTGAACTTAGCTGCAGTGAAGGTGGGTGCTTTGAAAACATAGTAACTAGAGTAAGAATGGCTTGGAAGCATTTCATAGAGCTATTACCCCTACTGGCCAAAAAGGACGTCTATCTCAAAGTGGAGGGCTGGCTGTGATGCTGCATGGCAGTGAGATGGGGGCCTGGACTGCAGAGGATCTGTGAAGACTAAAAAGAAATGAATCAAATATGCTCCAGTTGATGTTATTGTAACGTGACATTAATGATGCTGAAAAAAAGATTACACTGGTACAGACGTGTGATGTATATGGAAGATGACAGTACGTGTAGGACATTGATAGCAGGTAGGACCTGTGGAAATAACCCACATGGGACAAAGTGGAGAACACTGCCCTGATGATATGTGCTGTTAGAGATAACTACCCATTGCTATAAACAAGACAATATCTTCCTATTTCTACTCTATTTGCTATACACATTTACCATTATCACCTACACACCGTGTCACCATACATCTCTGGTCCAGCCTTCTATTCTCACTCTCAAAGAAGGCAACATCCCTTCAATAATGATACACTACCACAGAGTCCACATCTTGAAATAGTACTGTAAATAGATATGCTTCACCGACAATTACATAAGTCCAGCTATACATAATATTATATAACTACAGTACTCCATGTAAAATGTTAGGCGTTAGGAAGGGCATCCAGCCGTGGACACCAGACCAAATACGGAACGTATGAGTAACATGAGGTCGTTTTGACCCATTTGATTCCGGATCATAACTTGTCCAGCCCATTCAAGCATGGAAAGTGGGCGTAAAATTATATACGATACATATGATATACAAATATATACAATTTTAATTTAATTGCAAAGAATCGACGAGATTTGTGTTACATTATAAACTGACGTAGACAATATATTCAGAAATATCTTGTTTATCAAAAGAACATTTTGACTCCTATAATAACATTGATATTTCAACTTTGAATTCTGTGCTTTACATAACTTTATAAAATTGTCATAGTAATTACATTTTCGCATATTTAAGCGAATCAGAATTGAAAATGTAGTTTCTCCGAAAGCACTGAAGTAAATGTGTCTAGAAAGAACAGCTCTATAATTCTACTGTATATAATAGTTAAATATGAGAATTACTGCAATAATAGAAATGTAAGAAGCAGTTGTTCTATGTAGATTTATTAAATGGCGATATTACGTCATGAGTGAAGATAACACCTTTAAAACTATTTCCTGTTGAATTCATTAGAAAAGAATCAGAGTTTGAAACAATCGAATGGAGTTGTGGTAAGAGAAGATTTCAATCCCAGAAGGGAAGTAAAACATTTAAAAGGCCAACTAATGTTAAGTTAAATGTTACTACATTATCAATGTAATTATTGGAGCTATATAAATAGTTAAGTAAAAGTCATTAATAGCAGTGGTGTGTTCACCGCCACACCATTCTCATATATATAGATCTATATAAACATGTAAAGAATGTAGCGTTAAGTAATTCTGTGAAGAAAGGAGACGAATTTCCCAGTAAATTATTGCAAGCACATGGAAAAACTAATTTAGCCGGTCTCCATCGTAATATTGAGGACATGTTTCTAAAGCAATCTGCTGGATTATTTCCATTCATCGACATCCTATTAAATCTAACTCACCGAAAACACTGAAGCAGCAGGAATCTTAATTTTATTACAACAGACAACCCGCCTTCAGTTAATACAAACACATAATCGATGTGAGGTATTTTTTTTTTTAGAACTTGCGTTTTCTCTATCGCCATTACCAGCAGATATGAAGACACGGAGTCTTTTCTAGTCCCATAGTCTCCTGGATAAGGCAACAGTCTACTAAAGGTTTAGCTCAGAATAATTAGTGATAAGTTCCTTCTTTCAATTGTTAGAGTATTAATGATAATTTAAGTATATAGCAGTAAACTGTTTCCAATATATTAAATTATGGCCAGTTAAACTAGTTTGACAAAAGTTTATATGGTCATGAACACAATATACAGATGACGATCAGACATTAATTCACAGAATTACGGAGCGTGCTTCAGGAATGTTATCAAAATAATAATCACATTCCATAATAAAGAAGAAAAAGACATTACATCTGAAGAATAATTGTTTTCTACATTTGTTCATCACAATCTTACAAGAAAATTATCAGTGGAAACTAATTATTCAAATGAAATACTATTGTCACTCCAGAAGTAAATAAAAGAATGTTAAACTCGAACACTTATCTGTTGACAATTAGAAAAAGAGGAGTGGCTATAGACTGTATCATTTGGAGAAGAATAGGGGTATATATTATAAAGAATCGGAACCCAACGGCTGAGCTCTTTATAACATAACCATACTCTACTACTCCAAGTATCGAGTATTTTGTTGAGTAATGGTCTAATTAGTTTCAAATTGGTTCTATCCTCACACACACACACACACATATATATATATATACATCCTGATATATATATATGTATATATCCTGATATATATAATTGTTTCTACTTTAGGCACAAGGCCAGCAATTATCAGTGCATTACTGGTACTTTATTTTATCGACCCCGTAAGGATGAAAGGCAAAGTCAACCTCGGCGATATATATAATTGTTTCTACTTTAGGCACAAGGCCAGCAATTACCCAGTGCATTACTGGTACTTTATTTCGGCGATATATATAATATCCTAAATTTACCAAGAGTAGACGGGAAAATAATAAAAGAACGTTGACAAGGATATTTTAATAGAGCAGATAATATATTCTGTTTAGTGCATAAACAGCTTCTTTTTAAAGTATTTTCCTTGACATTAAACACAAAAATATTTCTTTTTACAATTAAAATACTACTTCAGAAAACTATGCCAATAAAGTATTTTTAATTAACTGCTTCAAAATAATTCAATCCATTGATTTTTAATAACCAAATTTAAAGGAAGGAACTATTAGTGAACTTATATTTGATATAATTTAACCTTTTTCCTTCCAGCTCACATTCCTACAACAGTTTCACTAGATTAAACCCCTAAATACATTCTAATTCAAACCAAACATTATTAAATCGACTGACATTCGTAACCGGTATTATTAGTACCAGTAATTAATAGGGGTAGATTTAATCGACTTTTCCCCTTTCCCAAAACTGCAGGCCTTGGGCCTAAAGTAGAAATCATTATTTTAAGATAAATAGTAATTTGTGTTAAGAGTATTTTACAAGAAAATCTTTGAAGTCACGAAAGGTTTAATACCTTATTTTAATTCATTAAAGCAATATATTATATTGTAGAATATATTCTCGAAAAATACACAAGACTGTACACTTATATTTCCCCTTAGTTTATGATTGGACACTTATTAAACATTTGTGATTACTAAAGTTATATATATATATATACACATACATGCGTATGCATATATGTAGCTAATTATATATATACACACACATACATACGTGGATGTATAACTAAAAATACACACATAACTAAATATATACATATACACACGTGTGTATATAATTATACACAACTCAAGGAAGAAAATTCTTTAACAATGAGGAGGGGGGGGGGGGGAGAAAAGACAACTCTGTTAAAACTAAAATATTTTCAGAGAAATTCGTAAATATTTCCCAATTTTACCAATTTCTAAGTTTAATTTAAATATTGGTCAGTATTGTTAAATATTGATGTTTATTCATCCTACATTAGCATCTAGAAGAAAGGACATGTCAAACTGAATTTAAGAGTGTTGGTAGTTTACTTAACCGTTTTGAAATTGTTTTACAATTTATTAGGATTTTTTGCCGACAAACTACGTCGAAGAAGATTTAACCACAAATAAAGTCAAATAAAATGTTTAAACTTTCGAAAATGTGAGATAAAAAAAAAAAAAAATAATATGCATCGTTCGTCATACAATAAACTTTTAAATTAAATTGCCATTAAAGGTAAAAAGTAATGGAAAGATCGTTGATAAACACACAGGATATTAAATCAATATTTACGTGCAGGAATACACATTTAATGGACATTAGAAATGTAGAATATGTTAACTTCTACATATAAATTAATAATTAATGAAAGGAATCAAATTGTAAATGATGTCCTCAAAGTTATATTTGACAATTTTTACAAGTACATAATTGTGATTTATATTAAAAACTCTCGTTATAAATTAATGTTAGAAAAGAACGACTTAGGTTTCTAGTAAACAGAAAATAAAACAATTGTAATTTGTAAATGACATAGATAAACATATAATTACCAAGAAGTGCTGCAAACAGACAAAATCGACTGGGATGAAGATTAAGACACTTAGCTATGTCGTCCATAATGTATTCCTTAGTTTCCAAAGAACCTTTATAGGTAAGTTTCAAGTTATTTGAAGAGAAATAACGAGGTGGGTCAAATATAGCGTACACAGAATCCTGGGCAATGATTCCTTGCAATCCATGTTCTCGACAATATCCGATCACTTCTTGATGATGATCGTCCATAGAACAAGCGACAGACACATTTAACTGACGAAGGGCCATACGAAGGGCACTTCGTAAAAAAACAGGAGGGGTCCACCATACTTTCGGCGGCGGTGTTCCTTTGTTGTTCACGTGTTTGGTGACTAGATTTGCTTTTTTCCTCTGATTCTGTTGTTCAGCTGACCATTCATTTAAACTTTGACTTTCAAGAGCACCGTTGAAGAATACAACTAGTTCCATGTTGGCACTGTGGCAAGCCTGAACAAGGCTTGTGAGAAAATACATCATGCGGTTCCACTGACCACCACATACCCAATCAGAGAAATAACCACCATAAAGTCGATCTAAACAACTTTCGGCATCCACCACCAAATAAAAGTGACCAGAATCGTTGAATTTATATCGTCGTTTAGGTACAAATCCACGTGATATCTTCAGTAAATCCACCGAAACACATGCACTTGAGCAACGTGTTTCCAGAAATTCTTGTAAAGCCTTGATACCCATTTTGTTTTATTTTTGCACAATTTCCTCCTATTCTATATCCTTCTGGCCTCAGCCCACGGGAGGATCTCTTTTGATTTGATGTCTTCTAACCCCTTCAATAATATTTAAATCTACCGGTTAACTCATCAAAATAAAATAATAAAGAAAAGAAAAAAAAGAGTACGGGCACGTTATCACCATCTATTTGGCTACCATGTGCAGCCTCTTCTTCCCTTCCTTCTCACCGGTCGGTGGCGCTACACTCACAGATGCCCGGATATAAAACATCCCATAATTGTAGCAGTCATTACCAACTTCCGGTCTACATACCATAACTGTAACATCCCATAATTGTATTACCAACTTCCGGTCTACATACCGGAAGTACTTCTATAAATTAAAACCTATTAATTTTCAATAGTTTTGTTATTTATATACGATAAAGTTTCTGTGTGTGTGTGTGTATATATTTATATATGTCATATATATATATAATATTTATATGTGTGTGTATGCCGGGTTCAAGTATATTAATATATATATATATATATATATATACATACATAGAGAAAGAGACTCAAAGAAAAAAAAATTAAATAATATACTTGATATTTTAAATAATTTACTTGAAAGGGAAACAATTTTTTCCAATAATTTGAATTTTTAAACTTTACTTTTACTTTTGATATTAAAATAATTGAAAATTGATAATTTCCATAACAGTTTTGATTAATATATAACATTTTTGAATATTTTGTATTTAGTTTTTAAAATAAAAATTCTTTTGAAGATATTGTTTATTTACTCGAAAAATAATCATTAAATTGATTTTTTTGAAGCTATAACTGATGTGTTCAAATATTTTTACTGACAATAAACAAATAAATATGTATTACTACTTTCGGAAAGTACTTTCATCATCATCATCATCAACGTTTAACGTCCGTGTTCCACGCTTGCATGGGTTTGGACGGGGGTAGTCCCACTTGAGGCAAGAGTGATTGTCTTGCTCGCATAGGACTGTCTGGCAGGTTTTCTACAGTTGGATGCCCTTCCTAACACCAACCACATTTACAGTGTGGGTCTGGGAGGTTTTTACCGTGTTGCCTACACGGCCACATTACTTTATGCATGTAAAAACAAATACGTTGATGGGATAAAAATGACATTTTGAATAGCATCATCATCATCATCGTGTCCACATCTTGCTCACGTTGTTTTGGGCTTGGGTCCTACAGTTTGATGCCCTTCCTAAAGTCAACCACTTTACAGCGTGTACTATAAGCCTTTTATGGCAGCAGTACTACCACATTACAGAGTAGACTGTATCTTACACTGTGACACTACCATCTTACAAAGTAGACTGGGTACCTTACACTGTGACATTACCACCTTACAGAGTAGACTGGGTACCTTAAAATGTGACACTACACCCATACAGAGTAGACTGGGTACCTTACACTGTGACATCACCTACTAACAGTGTAGACTGGGTACATTACACTGTGACACTACCACCTTACAGACTGGGTACCTTACACTGTGACACTACCACCACTTTACAGTGTAGTATGGGTACCTTACAATGTGACACTAGCACTACCTTACATCGTCGACTGGGTACATTACACTGTGAAACAACCACCTTACAGAGTAGACTGGGTACCTTACACTGTGACACTGCCACCTTACAGAGTAGACTGGGTACTTTACACCGTGACACTAGCATTACCGTACATAGTCGACTGGGTACATTACACTGTGACACTACCGCCTTATAGAGTAGACTGGGTACCTTACACTGTGAAACTACCAGCTTAACGAGTAGACTGGGTACCTTACACTGTGACACTACCACCTTACAGAGTAGACTGAGTAACTTACACTGTGATACGAGCAACTCCTTACAGAATAGACTGGGTATCTTACACTGTGACACTACCACCACCTTAACGAGTAGACTGGGTACCATACATTGTGACACCAGCACCGTACAGTGTGACACTAGTACCACATTACAGAGTAGACTGGGTACCTTACACTGTGACACTACCAGCTTATAGAGTAGTCTGGGTACATTACACTGTGACACTAGCACCTTACAGAGTAGTCTGGGTATGTTACACTGTGATAGTATAGACTGGGTACCTTACACTGTGAAAATACTACCACCCGACAGAGTAGACTGGGTACCTTACACTGTGAATCTACCACATTACAGAATAGACTGGGTATCTTACACTGTGACTCTGACACCACCTTATAGAGTAGACTGGGTACCTTACACTGTGACACTAGTACCTTACAGTGTAGCCTGGGTACCTTACACTGTGAAACTACCACCTTACAGAGTTGACTGAGTACCTTACACTGTGACACTAACACCTTACAGATTAGAGTGGGTATCTTACACAGTGATAGTACCACCTTACAGAGTAAACGGGGCACCTTACATTGTGACACTAGCACCTTACAGAGTAGACTGGGTACCTTTCACTGTGAAACTACTACCTTACAAAGTAGACTGAGTAACTTACACTGTGATACGGGCAACTCCTTACAGAGTAGACTGGGTATCTTACACTGTGACACTACCAACTTATAGAGTAGACAGGGTACCGTACATGGTGACACTAGCACTGTACAGTGTGACACTAATACAACATTACAGAGTAGACTGGGTACCTTACACTGTGACACTACCACCTTATCGAGTAGACTGGCTACCTTACACTGTGACACTAGCACGTTACAGGGTAGTCTGGGTATGTTACACTGTGACAGTATAGACTGGGTACCTTACACTGTGAAAATACTACCACCCGACAGAGTAGACTGGGTACCTTACACTGTGAAAATACTACCACCCGACAGAGTAGACTGGGTACCTTACACTGAATCTACCACGTTACAGAATAGACTGGGTACCTTACACTGTGACTCTGACACCACCTTACAGAATAGAATGGGTACCTTACACCTTAACACTATCACCTTATAGAGTAGACTGTCTACCTTACACTGTAACACTAGCAATACCTTCGAGAGTGGACGGGGTACATTATTCTGTGGATCTTGCACCTTACAGAGTTGACTGGGTACCTTACACTGTGAAACTACCACTAGCTTACACAGTAGACTGGCTACCTTACACTGTGACACTACCACCTTATAAAGGAGACTGGGTACCTTAAACTGTGAATCTACCAAGTTACAGAATAGACTGGGTTGCTTACACTGTGGCATTAGTACCTTACAGTGTAGACTGGGTACCTTAAACTGTGAAACTACCATCTTACAGATTAGACTGGGTACCTTCCACTATGACACTACCACCTTACAGATTGGAGTAGGTACCTTACATTGTGAAACTACCACATTACAAATTAGAATGGGTACCTTACACTGTAACACTAGCACCACTTTACAGAGTAGTCTGAGCACCTTACACTGTGACACTACCACTACCTTACAGATTAGACTGGGTATGTTACACTGCGAAACTACCGCCTTATAGAGTAGATTGGGTACCTTACACTGTGAAACTACCACTAACTGAAGAGTAGACTTGGTACCTTACACCGTGACACTACTACCTTATAGAGCAGACTGGGTACCTTACACTGTGACACTAGTACCTTACAGTGTAGACTGGGTACCTTACACTGTGAAACTACCATCTTACAGAGTAGCCTGGGTACCTTACACTGTGATACTACCACCTTACAGAGTAGACTGGGTAATTTACACTGTGACACTACCACCTTACAGAGTAGATTGGGTGCCTTACAATGTGACACTACCACCTTACAGAGTAGTCTGGGTACCTTACACTGTAACACTACTACCACCTTACAGAGTTGACTGTGTACCTTACACTGTGACACTACCACTACATTACAAAAAAGACTGGGTACCTTACACTGTGACACTAGCACCACCTTACAGAGTAGACTGGGTATTTTTCACTGTGACACTACCACCTTACATAGTAGACTGAGTACCTTACACTGTGACACTACCACTTCACAGAGTAGACTGGGTACCTTACACTGTGACACTACCACCTTACAGAGTAGACTGGGTACCTTACACTCTGACACTAGGACCACCCTATAGAGTAGACTGACACTACCACCTTACAGATTAAACTGGGTACCTTACACTGTGACACTACCACCTTATACAGTAGACTGGGTACCCTACACTGTGACACTAGCACCTTACAGAGTAGACTGGGTACCTTACACTGTGACACTACCACCTTACAGAGTAGACTGAGTAACTTACACTGTGATACGGGCAACTCCTTACAGAGTAGACTGGGTATCTTACACTGTGACACTACCACCTTATAGAGTAGACAGGGTACCGTACACTGTGACACTACACCGTACAGTGTGACACTAATACCACATTACAGAGTAGACTGGGTACCTTACACTGTGACACTACCATCTTATAGAGTAGACTGGCTACCTTACACTGTGACACTAGCACGTTACAGAGTAGTCTGGGTATGTTACACTGTGACAGTATAGACTGGGTACCTTACACTGTGAAAATACTACCACCCGACAGAGTAGACTGGGTACCTTACACTGTGACTGACACCACCTTACAGAATAGAATGGGTACCTTACACCTTAACACTGTCACCTTATAGAGTAGACTGTCTACCTTACACTGTAACACTAGCAATACCTTCGAGAGTGGACAGGGTACATTATTCTGTGAATCTCGCACCTTACAGAGTTGACTGGGTACCTTACACTGTGAAACTACCACTAGCTTACACAGTCCACTGTGTCAATTATGAGTAACTCATCGTTACCAGCATCTTCTGGCGACGCTAAATTGTGGTTTTGCCCAGTTGGATTCATATGTTGCCGCCAACGAGGTTCAAGCGGCACAACAGAAACTACACGTGCTACTTAGTGGAATTCCCGCTTTGCTGGCAACCACAGTTAAGGGCATCATTACAGATCCTCCAAAAGATACCTCTTATGACTCCTTAAAAGCAGAAGTACTCCGTAGGAACAGTCGGTCGTCTGAAAGTAGATTTTGTTCCTTGTTAGATGAAAATTTGGGCGACAGAACTCCTGAGTTTTTACGGCGTATCCGGGAACTTAGCGATTCAACCACTGAGAATAATTCCTCCGTAAAGAAGCTATTCTTCTCCTGTTTGCTAACCAATGTGCAAACCATATTGGCGAATATGGTCGACACCAGTTCCTTAGAACAGACTGCTGCCACTGGGGACCGAATTATGGAATTTTCTAGAGAACTTACCTCGGCGGATTCGGTCGTCGCTTCTTCTGCCTTTAAAAACCAGCCTGTCTCACCTCGTGAGGATGCCATGTTGAGAGCCATTGATGCGTTAACACGTCAAGTGGCTAAACTGTGTCGGGATCGAACGTCATCTAGGTGGCGTTCACGAAGGCGGTCTTCTTCTTCTCATCATCACGCCAACTCCCCCGCCAATAATTCATCTATATGCTGGTACCATGAGTGTTTTGCTGAGAACGTGAACCACTGTATACAGCCTTGTTCATTCGTGAAGTCGGGAAACGCCAGAGGTTCGCTGAGGGCGGCAGTTGACCTCAGCGTAAAGCCCCCAAACCGCCACTTCTTCATTAAGGACCTCCTGTCTGGAAGATCCTTCCTCATGGATACAGGAGCCTCGTGTAGTATTTGGCCGGTCCATTGCATGAAGGATACCCCTGTCGAATCATCCATTACTCTGAAGGCTGTTAACCACTCGCCTATAAAGACGTACGAACAAATCTCGCTTCCCTTCAAATTCCAAAATCTTCGTAGGGATTTTAAATAGATTTTTATGGTCACTGACTTGCCATATCCAATCTTGGGAGCGGATTTCCTCCACAATTTCTCCTTGACTGTAGATGTCCAAGGCCAACGTCTGGTGGATGATATCACCGGTTTCTCAATTTGTGACCGAAAAGCCAGTGCTCCAACAATCAGCCCAATATTCTTCATCGCTGCTGCTGGAGACGCCAACCATTACAGCACGTTTGGTCGGGAGTTATTAGCCATATATCTGTCGGTGAAACATTTTTCTCATATTCTTGAGGGAAGAAATTTTACGGTTGTCACTGACCACAAACCTCTGACCTTCGCTTTGAAGTCGACAGATATCCGCCCAGAGAGACAAGGCACCTCGATTACATTTCGCAGTTTACCAATGATATCCAGCACATTTCTGGCTCACTAAACACAGCCACAGACGCCTTGTCACGTTTGCCAATCAGCTCGATTTTGTCATCCCAGGAGATAGATTTAAGTCGTTTGGCAGCAGATCAACCTGCACTTGAATCGTTGGATACTTCATCAACTGAATTTGCGACTTGCAACCTGAAATATATGCCCTTGTCGACCACCGACAGGCAGATTCTCTGCGATGTATCTACGGATTCACCACGACCTTATGTTCCCGAGACACACCGTCGAATTGTATTCCTTGCTTTGCACAGCATTTCTCACCCAGGATCTTTAGCCACAGTAAAGCTCATAACAGCTAGATTTTTCTGGCCAAATATGAGGCGTAAAATTAGAGCTTGGTGCCGTTCCTGCATACAGTGTCAAAAATCTAAAGTCCACAGACACATCCAGGCTCCACTAGGTACCTTTAGTACTCTGGATGCTCGTTTGCGACACATCCACATCGATATCATTGGACCTTGGCCAGTCAGTAGTGAATATTCTTACCTTTTGATCTGCATTGATCGTTTTTCGTGATGGCCTGAAGCCATCCCCTTAAAGGACATTACCGCCGACACGATAGCGCGTGCCCTGGTTTCAGGGTGGATTGCCCGCTATGGCATGCCAACCACAATTACTACAGACCGTGGTAGGCAATTTGAATCACATCTTTTCTCGGAGTTAACAAAAATTATTTGCGCTCAACGCATTCGGACCACATCTTATCATCCTGCTTCAAACGGAGTGGTGGAGCATTTTCACCGACATTAAAGGCCGCTCTTCGTGCTTATCCAGAATCTCTACCTTGGAGCGAGTACCTTCCTATTGTGTTGTTAGGAATTCGGTCTTCAATAAAGGAGGACCTTGGGTTCTCCCCAGCTGAATTGTTGTATGGTGCTCCTCTAGCGTTGCCTGGACAAATGCTTGCCCCTGTTGATCTTGCTACTCAAGATCCCCTTTCCTATGTATCTCATTTGCGCTCATATTTTCAGGACTTACTGCCTATGGATACCAGGAAACAAACTGTTAAAATTGCAGTCCCGAGGGATATTGCCTAGTGGACACATGTTTTTGTCAGAGATGATACTGTGAGACCACCTCTCACACAACCGTACTCTGGACCCTACCGTGTGTTAGCACATACTAACAAACATTTTACTGTAGACATTAAGGGATCCAGAGAGACAATTTCGGTTGACAGACTGAAAAGGGCATACACAGACGCTCATACACCTGAGCCACATATACCCCCATCTTTCACTGTTGTACATACACCTGCTCCTTCTGCCCCACCTTCACCTACATACAAGACCACCATTCCGGTCGAGGAGTCCACTGGCCTAAAAAATTTTGTCAAACAGTTTTTATCTGAACTGGCCACTATGGAGCTTTTTTTGTATTGTGCATTACATGCTTTTCTTTACCTTGTTTCTTAACAGTTGAAAGTTTTCTTTAACTATAGAGTTTCTTTTTTTGTATTGTTTTTTCATGTACCTTTTTCATAGCTTTGCTTTGATCCCAATTTCTTGCGGCGTCGCTACAATTACCTTGGGGTTATTCGCCTCTCGTCTGGAGGAGAGTATTGTAGCGACCCCAGGGTAAAAAAAGAGAATTAATTAGAGTTGATTCCCATAGTCATTATAAATAGATGAGACTTGTGTTTCTCCCTCTCTTATTTGCTGCCGGCCCTGTTCTGACAAGCAGCTCTCTATACTCTTGCGACTACTTCGGAACTGAACACTATATGTACAGAGCATATCACCTCTATCTTGCATGCCCGGATTACTTTATCTTTATTTCTCAAGTGGTTGGTTACCAGTGGTATCTTCCGGAGAAGATTAAACCAATAAACCAATTCACTAAAGCAGCTTACAAAGTAGTCTGGGTACCTTACACTGTGACACTACCACCTTACAGTTGAGACTGGGTACCTTACACTGTGATACTACCACCTTACAGTTGAGACTGGGTACCTTACACTGTGACACTACCACCTTAACGAGTAGATTGGGTACCTCATACTTTGACACTACCACCTTACAGAGTAGCCAGGGTACCTTACACTGTGACACTACCACCTTACAGAGTAGACAGGGTACTTTACACTGTGATACTACCAACTTACAGAGTAGACTGGGTACCTTACACCATGACACTAGCACCAGCTTATAGAGTAGACTGGGTACCTTAGACTGTGACACTACCACCTTACACTGTGACACTACCACCTTACAGAGTAGACTGGATACCTTCCACTGTAACACTACCACCACCTTAACGAGTAGACTGGATTCCGTACACTGTGACACTAGCACCATACAGTGTGACACTAGTACCACATTGCATAATAGACTGGGTACCTTACACTGTGATACTGCCACATCACAGTAGTCTGCGTACCTTACACTGTGATACTAACACCCTATAGAGTAGTCTGTGTACCTTACACCTTGACACTACCACCTTACACTGTGACACTACCACCTTACAGAGTAGACTGGATACCTTCCACTGTAACACTACCACCACCTTAATGAGTAGACTGGATTCCGTACACTGTGACACTAGCACCATACAGTGTGACACTAGTACCACATTGCATAATAGACTGGGTACCTTACACTGTGATACTGCCACATCACAGTAGTCTGCGTACCTTACACTGTGATACTAACACCCTATAGAGTAGTCTGTGTACCTTACACCTTGACACTACCACCTTATAGAATAGTCTGGGTACCTTACACTAGCACTTTACAGAGTAATCTGGGTATGTTACACTGTGACAGTATAGACTGGGTACCTTACACTGTGAAAATACTACCACCTGACAGAATAGTCTGGGTACCTTACACTGTGACTCTGACACCACCTTACACTTTAACACTATCACGTTATAGAGTAGACTGTCTACCTTACACTGTGACACTAGCACTACCTTCGAGAGTGGACAGGGTACATTATTCTGTGAATCTCCCACCTTACAGAGTGGACTGGGTACCTTACACTGTGAAACTACCACTATCTTACACAGTAGACTGGGTACCCTACACTGTGACAATACCACCTTACAGAGATTGTGCTTACAGAGATTGGCTGTCATTAAATAATTGAACAATAATGCAGCACTTGTTAAATGGCATTCAATATGAGTTTAATATGTGATAATGTTGGTGCTGCTTTCTAATATTTCTGAGACAAGACACTCACAGCATTAGTTCAGGTGATAGAGAGTCTCTCAATTACACACCACAACAGGGAATGTTGGTGTTGACCTCTAACATATCTGAGACAAGACACAGCATTAGTTCAGGTGATAGAGACAAGACATATCATTACCTCAGATGATAGAGGGTCTCTCAATTACACATTACAACAAGGAATTTTAGCTGTTGCAAACAAAGAAAAAAAGAATTTTGTATTTATATCATTAAAAATGAATTTAGGAAGACAAAAATTAGACATGCAAAGGATTTTGATTCCAGTTAAAAACATATTTAATAAATGGAGTCTGTAGAACTGTTATGGTTACATTTTTGATGTTGGTGGTCAATAAGTTTAGACTGGGAAAAGGAAGGGTATCTCAGGGTTCACAGTTAAATAGTTTTATCCCCAGTGTGTGTGTTTCTAAGTTACTGTTAGTCACAAAATATTTCCCACATATTTCACAGGGGAAGGTCCTTTTTCTGCAGTCTGAATATGTGGCCAGCATGAGTAGAATTCTGAATAAAAGATGTCCAACATGTTTCACACTGGAAGTTTCTTTCCTCCAGTCTGAAGACATATATGTTTATTAAGTACCAAACTATCTGTAAAAGATTTCTCACATGAAATGAAATATTTAATCATGTAGGAAAACCTACCTTGAAACATGTAGTTCACACTATGTTATCTACACAATATTAACTTTCACTTTAACATGAGATAATTACTACATAAAATATAATAAGATTAATTAAAGTTATAATTAAGATGGCAGGTACGTGGTGTCATTGACTGTGATTCCTTTTCCGGATGGTGACATGACTTAAAAGTCCCCTACATAATTTAATACATGGGAATAGCTGAAACAGCTTGACACCAATGGCATCATAGATCATCATTTAATGTATACTTTCCCTGCAAGCAAGGGTGGGACAGGTCTTTACAAACCAGGGTGCGGTGGGAGACCACATCTCACTTACATATGGTCCCACATTCTACTGAGTGTATTTTATTGTGGCACCAGAACTAAAGAGGTTGTCATGTCTTTGACAGAACTGAAGGGTCCTACCAAACCTTTGTTTGGCAAGAGAAGAAAATTGTAAAGTACCATCAACAAATATTAAAGTTATAAAATTGTTTTATAACTATGGATCCACATTTATAAATGTGGATATTTTGTCATAAATATAAACCAGTTAGTGTTTGTAAAATATCACATATAAACACATCAATCTTGTTTTGTTTTTCTTGCACTGATGGAGTCATAGGGGTGTCACTGTGGACATTTGAAGCTTGGTGGAGCCCTTCACTCACCAGGTTGGAACAGGTGATTTCTTCCAGAGAAGGAGAGAGAATGAGAGAGAGGAAGTGAGGAAGAACAGACCCCTGTGGTAGACTGGTACTTTTTTGTTATCAACCTTGAATGGATGAAAGGCAAAGTTGACCTCAGCAGGATTTAAACTCAGAGAGCAGAGAACCAGAACAAATATGGCAGAAAGCATTCCATCTATTGTTTTATAGACTTTAAATAAATGTTTCTACTTTTAAATCAACCCCAGCAATTGGAAGAGAAAGAGGAATGCAAATTAAATCATCCCCAGTGCATTACTGGTACTTCTTTAAACCCAGAACATAAAAGGGCTGTAACTATATGACACAAAGAATGTCTGATGCTCTACTAATTCTGCCAATCCACCACCCTCAACAATAAAATAAGATTGTGTCTCTATAAGAAACCTTAATGACAAATATGAAGTAGAACTTTCTACAGGGTGTATTTGTGGCTTACAATACAAAACCTGAGAATAATTTCCAACATATTTCACCATAATAAATGTTCATTAATATATATTATTTCGTGGCATTCTTCAGATCATTAATCCCCAGCAGAACATCCTTAGACATCTGATCTATGTAGGTCATTTTCAGTCATCCCACTAGGGTCTTACTATGTTTCGGCATCCACCACAGGAGCCAGCTCATCAGGTCATCCATTGTTCGGTAGGAATGTCTGGTATGTCTTGTCCTCTGCTCCCTAGTTATTGTGATAATCTTCGATATATGGCAGTATATTTTTTGTTTGATTCAGGAATATATATATACATAGATGCGTATGAAGGATGACAGCTGCATTAACAGGTGCAGAGCTCTAAAAGTCGATGTAAGCCATGGAGTGGGGAGAACCAAGAAGACCTGGGATGAGGTGTTAAAAGCTGACCTTGCCCAATTGCACCTCTTAAATACAATGACACAGGACCGTGACCTCTGACGTCATGCGGTAATACAGAAGACCCGACTTCACACAGGTACAAGCCGAAGCATCATCATCATCATCGTTTAACGTCCATTTTCCACGCTAGCATGGGTTAGACGGGAGTTGTCCCGCTTGAGGCAAGGTTGGTCGAGTGACCGTGTCTCACTCATATAGGACTATCTGGAAGGTTTTCTACGGCTGGATGCCCTTCCTAACATCAACCACATTTACAGTGTGGAACTGGGAACTTTTTACCATGTTACATACACGGCCACATTACAGCGTGGACTGGATGTTTTTTTGTTGTGACACCTACACGATCTAGATCTCATTATCTCGTGCTGTTGGTGGGAGTGGGAGGATAGGGTAGGGGTAGAGGATTGGGGTGTATATTTAGTCAAGAGGTGCCTACTGACTGTAGGTTTCGCTTTGTACATAGGCAAGGAGGGTCTTCTGTATTACTGCATAGCACCAAAGATCTCGGTCCAGAGACATTGTCTTAGAGAGATGTGTGTGAGGTCGGAATTTAACAGATCATCCCAGGTTTTTCTGGGACTACCTACTCCGTTACCATCAATTTTGATCGCCCTACACTTTTTTATGCAGCTGTCGTCTTTCATGCGCATCACGTGACCATACCAACGTAGTCTTCTCTTAAGTAAACAGCATCTGATCCCTCTTATTCCTAATTTCTCACTTAGTTCATTTATGCTTTGCATATCGACAATATCTCCCCATCCCTACCCACTGCAAAAATGGTCATGGAAATATCACGACAAAAAAGCACCCAGCCCACACTGTAAAGTACCATGGTAAAAAAAAGCACCCAGCACTCAGTGTAAATGAGGTTTTGTGTTAGGAAGGGCATCCAGCTGTAGAAATCAAGCCAAAGTCAGTTCCCTGACCTGCCATTGCCCACAACAGGACAACTCGTCTAACTTATGCTAGCGTGGAAGAATAGACGTAAAACCGTGATGATGATAAGTACAAGATAAGGAGTTTTCAAGCTTCACATTTTATATACTTCCATCCAGAGTGTGTCTGTATATTTGTGTTTCACATTTCACAGTAATGGGGTTTATCGCAAGTGTTGACTACGTAGGTGAACAACCAGTGAAGAATTCTGAGAAAAAGATTTTCCTTATATTTCACATGAATAAGGTTTTTCACCTGTGTGTATTCTTTTGTGTTTTACAAGAATAGAATTACTAGAAAAACATTTTCCACATATTTCACAATGGAAGGGTTTTTCTCCTGGGTGTATTCTTTTGTGTTGTACAACACTAGAACCTTGAGAAAAAGATTTCCCACATATTTCACATGAATAAGGTTTTTCTCCAGTGTGTATTCTTTTGTGATCTACAAGATGAGAACTATGAGAAAAAAATTTCCCACATATTTTACATGAATAAGGTTTTTCTCCAGTGTGTGTTCTTTTGTGAACTACAAGAGTAGAATTACTAGAAAAAGATTTCTCACATATTTTACATGAATAAGGTTTTTCTCCTGTGTGTATTCTTTTGTGATCTACAAGATGAGAACTATGAGAAAAAGATTTCCCACACATTTCACATGCAAAAGGTTTTTCTCCAGTGTGTTCTTATATGCCTTTTTAAATCATTGTTCAAGACAAAAGATTTCCCACATATTTTACAGTAGAAGGGTTTTTTTCCAGTGTGTATTTTCTCGTGTGAGGATAGTTTCAGTTTTCCTGCAAATCTCACAGCTACATTCAGACATATTTCTAGCTAGTGATCTTTACATAAAGGATTCTCACCAATTCTACTGATACATTAGGAAATGAAGATATTGTTAATAGATGCTATGTAGTCTAATATACAAAGGATCCATAAAAGACTGCAGAACTCGGTTTTCTTCTTCTATGAAGTTGTAATGTAGCATTTAGTTGGTACAAGTAATAAGACATATGACAGTGTAAGACTGATCTTGGATGTAGAAAAAACAAGTGCTTATATACATATATATATAGGTGATTATTGTGGAATATTCCACTATTATTTCTGTTAAGGTGAGAGAAGCTCTATTCACAATAAAATCCTCAGCTCATAAAAACAGACGAATAAGTCTTCTATAGTTAAGGTTCTTGTTATTGAGGACAGTTCAGGTGACAAGAGAATTAATATTCATTACAAAAGACGAATGTTAATATATGTACATATATATATACAGACATACAGTGTGTACGTATGAGAGAGAGAAATAAATAGCCCTGTGTGTGTGTAGGTGTTGTAATAATTCAAGATATTTAAATATAATAATGAAATTATTGTGTAAAGTGCTCAGGTGCACTACAACTCGTCAATATAGTACATAGAATAATACACAAATGTCAGGGAAGTACATGTGTGTATGTGTTAGCTGTTCTGTTGGCGGATCTCGGGAAGCATGGAGGCCTTAAAGGATGCAGTGTCTCGACAGCTAACAACTGATGCAGGTAGTTTGTTCCATGCTTCAGCAACTCTGAGCGTGAAAAAATGTTTCCGAAAGTCATGGGAACTGTGCTGTTTTCTTACTTTGTGGGCATGCCCACGTGTGTTAGACACATGGAAATCGAAAAGGTACTCAGGGTTGTTGTTGGCAACATGGTTAACAATTTTGTGGGTGTTTACCAAGTCAGTTGCCAGGCGTCGGAGCTTCAATGAATCCATGCCTAGGGAAGCAAGGCGCTCAGAGTATGGTAGATGCCTGATGGAAGGTATTCGCTTGGTTGCACGTCTCTGAACAGTTTCCAGGCGGTCAATGTCCTGAGCAAGATAGGGGTTCCAGACTGGTGATGCAAATTCTAAGTGTGGTCGCACCATAGCTGTATACAGCCTTAAATAGATATCTGGAGAGCGGCTGACAAAGGTCTTGCTGAGTGATGCTAAGACACCCTCGGCCCTCTTGACAATTTTAGAGACGTGCCTCGTCCAACGCAAATCGCTGTTGACCGTAATGCCCAGGTCACGTTCACAGGAAGACTTCTTGATATTAGTGCTGTGGAGGGAATATGTGGACGCTGGGTTTTTACTCCCAAAATGCATGGTGGTGCACTTGTCCACAGCTAGCTTGAGTTGCCAGTCTGAGATCCACTGTTGCATTGTGTCCAGGTCAGACTGCAAGCAGGATCTATAGTGTTCAGGATCTGTCCTTTTTATCTCAAGGTACAGCTTGATGTCGTCTGCGTACTTTAGTACTGTGGCATTCCTTAAGTTGGCATCTATGTCATTAATATATGCCACAAACAAAAGGGGGCCAAGAACAGATCCCTGAGGTACACCAGATGACATCTCACATGGTGAGGAATGCTGTCCCAGAACCGTGACTACCTCTCTTCGACTGAGAATGAAGGACTTCAACCAGTTAAAAAGATCATCCTTCACACCCATTGCAGAGAGTTTTGCCATAAGCCTTTTGTGTGGCACAGAATTGAAGGCCTTCGCAAAGTCAAGGTAAACAACATCCACCCATGAGCCGCCATCAGTGATCCGGGTGATGTCCTCAAGAAACTCTATAAGTTGATCACAGCAGCTGGAGTTGGGGATAAATCCAAATTGCGAGGGCCGGAGAAGACTGTGAGAGCTCCAGAAGTTCCAAAGTGTTTCTCTGACACAGGATTCCATCAGTTTGGCGATGCAACTAGTAAGACTGACTGGACGATAGTTCACAGGTGATGTGCGGTCACCCTTTTTGAACAGAGGAATGACACTGGCAGTTTTTCACTGTTCTGGAGTAGCACTGTTGTTCAGACAGAATTGGAAGAAGCGTGATAACTGGTGTAGAAGGAAGTACCCACCACGTTTAAGAAGCAGGTACGTAACACCATCAAGACCAGGAGAGGCATGGTTGCGTTTATTTTTTAGGTGACGTCGCAGCATTGCAGGTGTAAATTCCATGGTTGTAATAGAGTCCGGTGTCATAGGTGGTGGAGATGGTACACTCTGGTCTTCAATGGTGAAAATGCCTGCATAGCATTCAGCAATGAGCTCTGCGCATTCCTTGGGGTCGTCAGTAACCTGGCTTGTGTGGGGATTGCGAAGAGGACCAACTGGAGAGTGAGGCCTCTGCTTTGAGTGAACATACTTCCAGAACACCTTACTGTCAGGGCTGGTTGCTATGCGCTGCTCAAATTGAAGCACTGCCTTTTTTGTCACCTGTTTGAGGTGGTTGGACGATCTATTTCGCCTCTTCCTATTAATGTCTGATTTGTGAAGTTTGTACTCACGTTCAGCATTGCGCCGTTCTTTTCTGGCAAGACAGACTGCTGCAGTCTCCCAAATTGCTCTTTTGGGATGTTTTTTCCGCTTACGTGGCACCGATGGTGCACATGCTGTCCATATTGAGCTCAGGATGTTCTGGAGTACAGTGTTGACATCTCCAGAGTCATAGAACTCAAGCCAGTTTGGCCGTTGCAACTCGGTGCAGTAACAGTTCCAGTCTGCTTTATTCCAGTCAAAGTGAGCAGTTTGGAGATGGTTGTGGTTCTTGTTACTGCCCATGAGGGATAGATTGGCAATGATCATAGCATGATCAGAGTCACCTAAAGGTTCCTCAGCAGTAACACTAATGACCGTTTCAGGAGTAGTGGTGAAGAGTAGGTCCAAAGTGTTGTCACCTCTCGTTGGGGAGGTGACCACCTGGGACCAACTCGAGTCCAGCACCAGCTCAAGGAAGTCATTTGCACTTGGCGGCCAACGAAAGGTCTCCCAGTCAATCTCAGGGTGATTGAAGTATCGGTAGAGGGTCGGACGCCATGCTTTCCAGTATAGTTACGTCCCTTTACGATCTGAGTTCAAATCCCGCCGAGGTTGACTTTGCCTTTCATCCTTACAGGGTGGATAAAATAAAGTACCAGTAATGAACTGAGTATTTGCTGGCCTTGTGCCTAAAGTAGACACAAATATTTCACTGTCTAGTTGACACCGGTGTAATGACTTAAAAGTCCCCTACATAATTTAATACATTCAGAAACAACTTCCGTTATATTACTTCACACCTTCAATCAATATGTTAGTTCTTTATTCAGATTTATATAAATAACATTATTAATTTTACATAACTGTTCATATTAAAACAAAACATATTATTAAAGGTAATAACATATTTAAGAAATGGAAATGTAAAGAAGTATTTTGTTAAACATAAATGTGGATATAAGTTGTAACGATGGAACCATTGTAGATAACTTTCCACTGTCTAGTTGACACCGGTGTCATGACTTAAAAGTCCCCTCCATAATTTAATACATTCAGAAACCACTTCCGTTATATGGACTAGCAGAAAACCACCCGAAGGTAGCATGTGTAGTGTGTATATTGATATAATACACAAGTATATATATACATGTAGATATGATACATCAAGTAAAATCGTAATTGACAATATATAATGCACAGGAATTGAACGAAGACTGTGTTACACTGTCTTATGTAATCAGTAACGTAATCTATGATACATTAAAAAAAGACGATATTATATATAAACTGCATTAGGAGAAAATTAGTGACGGAAATATATGAATGTTTATTCAAGCGATGGCCAACCGGAAGTGTTGACATTTCAGAAATTTTAAAGACGTGAATCTTTAAATAAGTAAAATATATTTAATCAACAGTCACGAAATTTAGTAGATAAATTATGTAATATTCATTCATTATTTATTCCAAGTAATGCAACTTATTTTACTAATGGGATAAACAAATTATAAACCGTACGCAGTCCCGCGCTTCTTACTTTATTATAGTTTAGATTCATACTTTCAATAGATATGCTAGTACTTTATTCAGATTTGAATAAATAACATTATTAATTTTATATAACTGTTCATATTAAACCAAAACACATTATTAAAGGTAATAAAATATTTAAGTAATGGAAAAAGAAAAAAAAAAACGAATCAAACAACGAAAATAATTGTTTCTACTTTGGGGCACAAGGCCAGCAATTATCTCAGTGTATTACTGGTACTTTATTTTATCGACCTCGTAAGGAGAAAGACAAAGTTAACCCTGGCGGGATTTGAACTCAGATCATAAAGAGAGGTAACTCTATGCTACAAAGCATGGCATCCGACGCTCTACCGATAGTGCCAATTCAACGAAAATAATGGGAGAGGGACAGACTTTATATTTCAGTCTGAGCTGTGATTCAGCCCCACCCTACAAACAAAATGGCAAAGGTGTTACCACGGAGAATAGCCAGAGACACCCATTACAACATCCACCCCACCTCATGGGACTACTTCCTCAAGTGGGCTGTTGTCTTTCTAATCTTGAGAAGGAAATCAGCAGTGTGGGGACAAAGAGGAAGTGGTTTGTCAGGCCCCGGTATTTAACTATCTTCCTCTTCTCTCTATTGCAGGTAGTAAAGCCTGGGTTTGTGGCCACATGGAAAATGTTGGAGGCAGAGAATGATCTAACCCATGCTAAACCTCCAACTAAAGCTGATACTTGTCTTTTTAAGCTGTGGCGATTAGAGACATGTGGAATGATGTGTCTTGCTTAAGGACACAATGTACCTCCAAAGCTGAAAATTGAAAAGATGATATTACCATACAATATATGTGTTTGTATACATATATATTCACTATACAATATATATGTGTTTGTATACATATATATAGTATATATTTGTGTGTATACATTGTCTCATTCCATGAGAGTAACTTAGTCAATCTATGAACTCCTCATCCGACCCTTCTATATGTATATACATGTTTGTCAGTGTGTGTGTACATATGTATATAGAATATTGTCACAACTACTATATACACCAGATATACACTATATATAATATTGTTCAATATATATAGACTATATGTCATTTTGTCCAAGGGAAAGGCTGATATAGATCAGCACCAGTGACATTACAACTATTATATACACTATATATCATCATCATCGTTATCATTTAACGTCTATCTTCCACGCTAGCATGGGTTAGACGGGAATTCTCCTACTTCAGGCAAGATTGATCGGGTGACCGTGACTCGCTCGTATAGGACTGTATCTGGCATGTTTTCTATGGCTGGATGCCCTTCCTAACACCAACCACATTTCCAGTGTGGACTGGGAGTCTTTTCGTGATGACACCTACACAACCTCCTTAGTTTGGACTGGATGTTGTAGTACCAACATAACTTTACAGAGACAGGGTGGTGTTGGTGGGAGTGGGAGGATGGAGTAGGGGTTGTGGGTTGGGTGTATATTTGGTTAGGAGGGGCCTACTGAGTGTAGATTAACTTTGCACATAGGGAAGGCAGGTCTTCTCTGTTACTGTGTGGTGCCATAGATCTTGATCCAGTGACATTGTCTAAGAGAGGTGTAAGTGTGCAAGGTTGGATTTTATGTCGTCCCAGGTTTCTCTGGGTCTACCTACTCCGTAACTTCCATCAATTTTGATCACCCTGCATTTTTTTTTAAAGCTGTTATCTTTCATGTGCATCACATGACCATACCAACGTAATCTTTTATCAAGTAAACAGAATCTGATCCCTCTTATTCCTAATTCTCACTTAGTTCGTTTATGTTTTGCTGTTCATGTATATTACAATTACACGTCCAACGGAGCATGCATGCTTCGTTCCTTTCCAATCTGCGCAGGTCCTCTGCACACAATGCCCATGTCTCACTGCCATGTAACATTGCTGTTCGTATGCACGCATCATACAATCTGCCTTTCATTTTTAGAGAGAAACTTTTTGTGTCTAGCAGCGGTATTAGCTCTCTGAGCTTTTTCCATCCCGTTCTAACTCTGGCTCCTACACTTTCAGAGCACCCTCCACCACTGCTGATTTTGTCACCCAGGCAACGGAAAGTGTCCACTATTTCTATAGAACCATCTGGGCAGTAGAAGATGCTAGTATCCTGTGGGTACTTGCTGCTTATTTCTCATGAGCATCGGCCACATATAAAATCTACATTCTTAGATAGCTTACCTGTGATCTCATTACATCTTTTATGTACCCATAGAATGGAATTTCTACCTACTCATTTCCTACACACTGAGCATGGAACTAGTGTCCTATTTTCTTTTCTACATACTAGACCTTTAATCTTAGACAAGTTAACTTTAAGGCCTTTTGATTCAAGGCCATGCCTCTATTTTTGGAATTTCTTCTGTAGTTCAGCCATAGATTCGGCTAGGGTAGTTAGATCATCTGCATATAGAAGTTCCCATGGGCAGCTGGTCTTAAACCCCTCTGTTATAGCCTGCAGGGCAATAATAAACAGGAGGAAGCTAAGGATGGAGCCTTGCTGAACACCTACTTTTACGCTAAATTCTTCACTATATATATATTCATTGTTAATTCTAACCTTGCTGACTGTTTCTTTATACATGGCTTGTACTCCTACATTTCTAAGGGCCCACCAGATAATGGAGTGGGGGACTCTGTCAAAGGCTTTCTCCAAGTCAACAAAAGCTAAGTATAAGGGGTTTACTTTTAGCTAGCTATTTCTCCTGTAGTTGCTGTACAAGGATAAAAGCATCTGTGGTACTTTTTACCTGGCATTTCATCTAGATCAATTTGGTCTCTGATTAGTTGTGCTATAACTCTTTCTGTGACCTTCATGACCTGGTGAACTACCTTAATGCCTCTATAGTTTCCCCTATCTAGGGTATCTCCTTTACCCTTGTAGCAGTTAACGACGATGCTGCTACGCCAGTCATCTGGTATGACCCCATTCTGTATTACTTGGTTTACTATCTGGGTGTCCATAGTATGTTCCACCATTCAAGATGCTTTCAACATCTCAACAACTATCTCCAAAGGCCCAGCTGCCTTGCCTGTCTTCATATCTTTGATTGCCTTACTTACTATACTACCATTAACTTGCACTGCTGGTCCCTCTATTAGATCGATTTGGGGCAGACTATCTTTTTTCCATTTATTCTCCTCTTTTAGTAGTCTCTCATAGTAACACTTCCAAGCTACCTTCTTATCAGTATCAGTGAGGGCAAGTACACCGTTATCATTACGGACACACTTCTCCCTGACAATATCACGGTTTTCCTTGACACTTTGTTTTGCGATCCTGAACACCTCACGTTGTAGAACATGCTTGAACTTTCTATTCTCTGCCTCCCTTCTTGCAAAGTACAATTGTCTCCTAGCCACCTAATAGTGTTCTCTACTTTCCCCATCCCACAATACTTTCCAAGCCTGATTGTCTCCTCCACCTCCAAGTTACTCTCCTTCTGCCTATAGGTCTGCTCCAGCAACAGATTTCATCTGTCGCCTTCAGCAGGTTAACTTTCAAGAATTCCCACTGTTCCTCTATATTGTATGTCTTTAATTGCACCTCTTTACTGTCAAAAGCATAAACTAGTATGCTTTTAAATTTATTACTGGCTGTGAGGTCCTTCAACTTCCATCTTCTCCTCAAGGTAGTCCTCCTCTGTCGTCGAGTACGTCTAGTCCTGACTATGAGGTCACTAACTACTAGACTATGTTGGGAGGTGAATTCTTCACAGGAGAAGGACTTAGTGTTTACAACAGACACTGTCACACCTAGTAAGGATATAATCTATCTAGCTGGCGTGTTCCCCTGATCTACAGGTGATCAAGTGATTGTTTCGTTTTTTGAAGTTTGTGTTACAGATAGTTAGGTTATTAGCGTCATCATTTCCCATCCAGAAAAGTTTATAGCATCTTTTTTTACCCACAATGAATCTAGCAGACCCACCCCTGCACCTAGTCTCTTGAACACACACATATATATATATATCTTGACTTTGCGAAAGCTTTCAATTCTGTGCCACACAAAAGACTTATGGCAAAACTCTCTGCAATGGGTGTGAAGGATGATGTTTTTAACTGGTTGAAGTCTTCATTCTCAGTCGAAGAGAGGTAGTCACGGTTCTAGGACACCATTCCTCACCATATGAGATGTCATCTGGTGTACCACAGGGATCTGTTCTTGGCCCCCTTTTGTTTGTGGCATATATTAATGACATAGATGCCAACTTAAAGAATACCACAGTACTAAAGTACGCAGATGACATCAAGCTGTACCTTGGGATAAAAAGGACAGATCCTGAACACTATAGATCTTGCTTGCAGTCTGACCTGGAAACAATGCAACAATGGATCTCAGACTGGCAAATCAAGCTAGCTGTGGTCAAGTGCACCACCATGCATTTTGGGAGTAAAAACTCAGTGTCCACATACTCCCTCCACAGCACTAATATCAAGAAGTCTTCTTGTGAACGTGACCTGAGCATTACGGTCAACAGCGATTTGCGTTGGACAAAGCACATCTCTAAAATTATCAAGAGGGCGGAGGGTGTCTTAACATCACTCAGCAAGACCTTTGTCAGCCGCTCTCCAGCTATCTATTTAAGGCTGTACATGCTATGGTGCAGCCACAATTAGAATTTGCATCATCAGTCTGGAACCCCTATCTTGCTCAGCACATTGACCGCCTGGAAACTGTTCAGAGACGTGCAACCAAGCGAATACCCTCCATCAGGCATCTACCATACTCTGAACGCCTTGCTTCCCTGGGCATGGATACATTGAAGCTCCGACTCCTGGCAACTGACTTGGTAAACACCCACAAAATTGTTAACCATCTTGCCAACAACAACCCCGAGTACCATTTTGATTTCCATGTGTCTAACACACGTGGACATGCCCACAAAGTCAGAAAACAGCACAGTTCCCATGACTTTCGGAAACATTTTCTCACACTCAGAGTTGTTGAAGCATGGAACAAACTACCTGCATCAGTTGTTAGCTGTCAAGACACTGCATCCTTTAACACCTCCATGGAACAAACTACCTGCATCAGTTGTTAGCTGTCGAGACACTGCATCCTTTAAAACCTCCATGGAACAAACTACCTGCATCAGTTGTCAGCTGTCAAGACATTGCATCCTTTAAAACCTCCATGGAACAAACTACCTGCATTAGTTGTTAGCTGTTGAGACACTGCATCCTTTAAAACCTCCATGGAACAAACTACCTGCATCAGTTGTCAGCTGTCAAGACATTGCATCCTTTAAAACCTCCATGGAACAAACTACCTGCATCAGTTGTTAGCTGTCGAGACACTGCATCCTTTAAAACCTCCATGGAACAAACTACCTGCATCAGTTGTTAGCTGTCGAGACTCTGCATCCTTTAAAACCTCCATGCTTCCCGAGATTCGCCAACACTACACCTAATGTTCCCCCTCCATACACATAGACACATGTATATCATGACTCATACATTATTCATTTCCCTGGCATTTGTTTATTATTCTATGTACTATACATGCACCTTTGACGAGTTGTAGTGCACCTGAGCACTGTACACAATAATTTCATTATTATTATTATTATTATGATTTCTATATATCTATACATTGTTGACCAAAGGGATGGCTGAAACAGGTTGACAACAATGATGTCACAGCTCATCATTTAATGTCCAATCTGATGAGTTCCACTCCAGTTGCTAAGGTCTGGGATGTTGAGATTTGTTACACAAATATCACTAAAACCAAGATACTGGGCTGGTATAACTACCTGGTTTGTATGTGTTGTGGTGTGGTATGTGTCGGATGTGGTGTGGTGTGTATCTGTTGTGTGGGATGGGGTGTGTATTGTGGTGTTTTGATGTGGTGTGTGTGTGTGCAGAGTGATGTGTTGTTGTGCGAGTGTAGTGTATAGAGGAAATTATACACACATAGGGGTGTGTGAGGACTCTACCCCCTACAACCCTCTCAGGAATAAATGGGTGAAGAAAAAGAGAAGTATTTTCAAATGTGAATTATTTTTTTAAAAAGTCATAATTTGAACTGTCATGAAAGTACCATCCAACAAATATTAAAGTTATAGAATTGGTTTTATTTACAGATAAATGTGGATATTTTGTCATAAATATAAACCAGTTAAGGTTTACAAAATAAACACATAAATCTTTTTGTTTTTTAATGATGTAGTCATAAGAGTGTCAGTGGAGATTTGGAACTTGGTAGAGCCCTTCACTCTACAGGTTTGAACAGTTGATTGCTTCTAGAGAATGAGAGAGAGGAAGAGCAGACCCCAGTGGTAGACTGGTATTGTTTTTTATCAACCTTGAATGGATGAAAGGCAAAGTTGACCTCTGCAGGATTTAAACTCAGAGAGCAGAGAACCAGGATAAATATGGCAGAAAGCATTCTATCTATTGTTTAAAGCCTTTAAATAACTGTTTCTACTTTTAACTCAAGGCCAGTAATTGTAAGGGAAGCAGAAAGTTGATTAAATCAACCCCAGTGGATTACTGGTACTTTAATTTACTGAACCTCTGAGGAAGAAAAGTAACGCTAACCTCAGCAGGATTTTAATACAGAATGTAAAGGGCTGTAACTATATGACACTAATCACATTGTCTGACACTCTACCGATTCTGCAAATCCCCCACCCTCAACAATGAAATGAGGTGTCTCTATAAGAAACCTTGGGCAGATGAGATAATGGGCAGACAAGGCGAAGGGACAGTTTCAGCTTCTCCACGCTGCGAGGGCACTGGAGGCTTCACGCGTCAAGCCATCACAGGTGAGGTGGTGGAAGCAGCCGCACCCCAAACAGTTTCAGCCCCCCTTCCGTCTATTCGTGGTGCTGCAGGTGATGGAGGATTTTTTTTGGGGGGGGGGGGGCAGGGACCAAGCGGCATCAGGGGTGAGTGGCTGGTTGTCACCAACCTAGGTACTAGGCACAACTGTGTGGGTGGAAGGGAAAGTGCTGATAAGAGGGCCTCATAGCTCACCTACATCAGATATGGAGGCGTCAGAAGACAAGAGAAAAAAGAAGGGGGTGCATGGAGGGGGACACACAAGAAGGTAGAATGTTAGCAAATAAATAAATGAATGAAAGGATGAATATACAAAAATGAAAACAGGGGGTTGTTCCCAGCGGTAAGACCCAGAGTTCAGCACGCACACATGCAAGCATGTTAGCAGTTTCTCATAGAACCTTGTGGCTAAAGGTGAGTCTTTCAATCCTGAAAACATGTGTTGTTATTGTCACTGATGCTGGAGTTGGCTTCCTCTTGTTAATGGGAATGGTAGTGTTTATTGGTGTATACACATATATTGTGCTGTCACTGCCTTCCTCTTGTTAATGGTAGTGTTTGTTGGTGTATACACATATATGTTGTTGTTAATGTCATCGCTGCTGTCACTGCCTTCCTCTTGTTGATGGTGGTGGTAGTTGAAACTGCTACCTATTCAGGCTGGTTGCTGGGGCTTGAACACCTTCTTTAACCGAAGATGCGGGTCGTTATTGTCAGTTTCTGTTGTTGCCTTCCTCTTGTTAATGGTAGTGATAATTGTTGGTGCTACCTATATCGGCTGTCAAGCTGGCTGCTGTATCAGCTTCTGTGAGCGACACTCCAATGGCCTTCTTGACCAAAGATGCAGGTCAATGGCTTTTGGCATTGTTTGGCAATATAATGGCAAATAAATATATTCTCTATTTTTTTTTTCTTTCTTTCTAATCCAATTCAATATCATCAATTGGAAAGACCAATGGAAACATTGTTTCCTTGGTCCAATCTGATGAGTTCCACTCCACTTGGTAAAAACTGAGATGTTGAGATTTATTACAAAAAAAATTGCTAAAATCAAGATACTGGGTTGGTATAACTACCTGGTTTGTATGTGTTGTGGTGTTTTGATGTGGTGTGTGTGCAGGGTGATGGGTTGTGTGTGTAGTGTAAAGAGGAAATTTTACACACATGGGACCTAGAAGGGGTGTGTGAGGACTCTACCCCCTATAACCCTCTCAGAAATAAATGGGTGAAGAAAAAGAGAAGAAAGTTGTAAAGTATTTTCAAATGTGAATTATTTTTTTAAAAAGTCAAAATTTCAACTGTCGTGAAAGTACCATCCAGCAAATATTAAAGTTATGTAATTGTTTTTATTTACACATGTGGATATTTTGTCATAAATATAAATATAAACCTGTTAAGGTTTACAAAATAAACACATCAATGTTTTTTTTTTTAAATGATGTAGTCTTAAGGGTGGAACTGTGGACATTTGAAGCTTGGTGGAGCCCTTCCCTCTCCAGGTTTGAACAGTTGATTTCTTCCAGAGAAGGAGAGAGAATAAGAGGGAGGAAGTGAGATAGAAATATAGAGAGGAAGAACAGACACCAGTGATAGACTGGTATTGTTTTTTATCAACCTTGAATGGACGAAAGAAAGTTGACCTCAGCGGGATTTAAACTCAGAGAGCAGAGAACCAGGATAAATATGGCAGAAAGCATTCTATCTATTGTTTTATAGACTTTAAATAAATGTTTCTACTTTTGACTCAAGGCCAGCAATTTGAAGAGAAAGGGAAATGCCAATTAAATAAGGCCCAGTGCATTACTGTTTCTTATCAACCTTGAATGGATGAAAGTCAAAGTTAACCATGGCACGATTTAAACCCAGAACATAAAGGACTGTAACTTTATGACACAAAGCATATCGTCTGACACTCTACTGATTCTGCACCACCCTCAACAATGAAATGAGATTGTGTCTCTGTAATAGCCCTTAATGACAAATAATATGAAAGGGTACTTTCTACAGGGTGTATTTGTTAATTACAATACAAAACCACTGAGAATGATTTCCAACATATTTTACGATAATAAATGTTCATCAATATATATTAACATTATTATTTTCTGCTAGCATGTGTAGTGTGCATATTGATATTATACGCAGGTATATATACATGTAGATATGATACATCAAATAAAATCGTAATTGACAATATATAATACATAGAAATTGAACGAAGACTGTGTTACACTCTCTTATTTAATGAGTAACGTAATCCATGAAACATTAAAAAAGACGATATTATATATAAACTGCATTAGGAGAAAATTAGCGACGGAAATATATGAATGTTTATTTAAGCGATGGCCAACCGGAAGTGTTGACATTTGAACATTTTAAAGAAGTGAATCTTTAAATAAACAAATATATTTAATCAACAGCCACCAAATTTAGTAGATAAATTATGTAATATTCATTTATTATTTATTCAAAGTAATGCAACTTATTTTACTAATGGGATGAAAAATTATAAACCGTACAGTCCCGCGATCCTTACTTTATTATAGTTTAGATTTATTAGGTCAGATGGATTGGCCAGAACAATTCTACTCTTCTTTTTTAGATATCACGATCTTCCATGGCATTCCTGAGATCATTAATCTCCAGCTGGACATCCTGAGACATCTGATCGATGTAGGTCAATCTCAGTCATCCCACTAGGGTCTTACAATGTTTAGGTATCCATAACAATAGCCAGCTCATCCTACCCTCAGTAGCAGTGTCCAGCATATCTTGTCCTCCGCCCCCTAGTTATAGTGGTAATCTTTGATATATGTCAGTATATTTCTTCCCTTTAAAAATAATTGTTTCTACTTTAGGCACAAGGCCAGCAATTACCCAGTGCATTACTGGTACTTTATTTTATCGACCCCGTAAGGATGAAAGGCAAAGTCAACCTCGGCGGGATTTGAACTCAGATCGTAAAGGGACGTAACTATGCTGGAAAGCATTGCGTCCGACCCTCTACTACACAACATATATGTTGAGATGTATAAGATTTCTCAAACTTCACATTTTATATTCTGCCTTCCAAAGTGTGTCTATATATGTGTTTTTCATATTTCACAGTGATGGGGTTTACCGCAAGTGTTGACTACGTAGGTGAACAAACATTGATGAATTCCGTGTGAAAGATTTACCACATATTTCACATGAATATGGTTTTTCACCAGTATGTATTCTTTTGTGACGTACAAGATCAAAACTATTAGAAAAGCATTTCCCACATATTTCACAATGGAAGGGTTTTTCACCAGTGTGTATTCTTTTGTGGCGTACAAGATGAGAACTACAAGAGAAAGATTTCCCACATATTTCACATGAATAAGGTTTTTTCCCTGTGTGTTTTCTTTCGTGCTTTACAAGATTGTGCTTCTGGGTGAAAGATTTCCCACATATTTCACAGTGGAAGGGTTTTTCTCCAGTGTGACTCCGTATGTGGACGACAAGAGCAGAATTATCAGTGAAAGATTTACCACATATTTCACAGTGGAAGGGTTTTTCTCCAGTGTGACTCCGTATGTGGACGACAAGATTAGAATTATCAGTGAAAGATTTACCACATATTTCACAGTGGAAGGGTTTTTCTCCAGTGTGACTCCGTAAGTGGATGACAAGAGCAGAATTATTAGTAAAAGATTTACCACATATTTCACAGTGGAAGGGTTTTTCTCCAGTGTGACTCCGTATGTGGATTATAAGATTAGAATTACTAGTGAAAGATTTACCACATATTTCACAGTGGAAGGGTTTTTCTCTACTGTGTATTTTATCGTGTGCGGATAGTTTCAGTTTTGAAGAGAAAGTTTTCCTGCAAATCTCACAGCTATATTCAGACATATTTCATAAAGAAATCTCACCACTTCCACTCATATATTAAGAAATATAGCATTCAGTTGGTAAAGTAATAAGATGTATGAAAGCGTAAGACTTATCTTGGAAGAAGAAAAAGCAAGTGCTTATATATATATATATATATATGTATATATATATATGTGTGTGTGTGTATTTTTTTATTTTTGTTAAGGTGAGAGCACTATTCACAATAAAATCCTCAGCTCATAAAACAGACGAATAAGTCTTTTAAGGTTCTTGTTTTTGATGACAGTTCAGGTGACAAGAGAATTAATATCCATAATTTCAAAAGATGAAGATTAATATATATATATATATATACAGACATACAGTGTGTACGTATGAGATAAATAGACGTGTGTGTGTGTGTAGAAATATGTGTGTATGTGTTGTAATAATTCAAGATATTTCACTTCAGATAGTTAAAAAGTTCACAATGTTTGTGTTGTGATGGAAAACGAAATAATACGTACTTTAGTTTTCAAGACCAAATATAAAGTCAAAGAAAAGTTAGTAAAAACTAAATGTTCACTGATTTCTGATTAAAATAATATTTTCCTGTCCTGTAAAATGTTGAACAACCACTTCAATATTTAATAATACAGGTGATAAAACAACAACTATAAGGTAAATAAGTCACCTTATGTTATTTACAAACATTAACGTTCACCTTAATATGAAATAATCACCATAAAAGATAAAATTAGATGAGGTTTAAGTTGTAACAATGGAGCTGATATAAATGGTAATATTTCAGTCTAGTTGACACCGGTATAATGACTTAAAAGTCCCCTACATAATTTAATACATTCAGAAACAACTTCCGTTATATTACTTCACACCTTCAATCTATATGTTAGTTCTTTATTCAGATTTGTATAAATAACATTATTAATTTTACATAGTTGTTCATATTAAAACAAAACACATTATTAAAGGTAATAAAATATTTAAGAAATGGAAATGTAAAGAAGTATTTTGTTAAACATAAATGTAAATATAAGTTGTAACGATGGAGCCATTGTAGATAACTTTCCACTGTCTAGTTTACACCGGTGTCATGACTTAAAAGTCCCCTACATAATTTAATACATTCAGAAACAACTTCAGTTATATCAATTCACACCTTCAATCCAATTTTCGTTAAACTCCATCTGATGCTGCTACTCGGCTTTTTCAGCTGTACTGATTGGAGACACGTGAAATGAAGCATAAATATATAAATGTAAGTATGTATGTATACGTACATACATATATGTATACAGACGTACAGTAGTATGTATATATATATACATACATGCACACATATATATATATATGTTCGTATGTTTTTACCGAAAATTTATTATAATGTTCGATTTGTTTGTTTGTGTAATAAAATCACACAGTTTTGATATGTAATGTATAAACATGTTTGAAGAGATGTGAATTTCCCATACATTAATTACAATTAATTTTAGTCCTCGACCTTTCAGTAAATGTCTTTGAATTCTTCTGTACATGTTCTCCACTGACGTCAAACGTTAAACTATTTGACAATCAAGAACAATAACTCAGTATGACAACTATTATCCGTCGCTGAGTTGTTTCCCATGTGTGTGTTTATATATGTATATACTTTATGTGTGTGTGTTTATATATGTATACTTGTATACATACATGCTGATGGCTACAATTAGATTTCGAGTAATGCCATCGCTTGATACTTAAGCATAAACACCATGGACGTAGCTTTTTAGTCCTACAAGGGACTTGCATATGGCCAGGAAGGCCATGCATCGCGAAAATGTCACATATCAAGCGATGCCTGTGCTTGAAGCTTTTTTAATTGATGAAAGGTTTAGCAGGGGTCAAATCCCACTCTCTGAACATCGAATGTATTTAACCAAAACGTAGAATTGGTCTACATCATTGGGTGCAAACGAAGTCACAAACTTTATAACAGTGTGACCTTCTAGAGAGATGTCTTAATGAAGAGCAGGAATGCGATCATTACAACACCCACCCCACCTCACGGGGCTCCTTCCTCAAGTGTGCTGCTGTCTTTCCAATAGTGTATACATAGCATCTATACAGTATACAGATATATATGTTGAGAGGACCCTATGTAGTATCAAAGACATTACAAAATCTCTAGTGTTGGTGATCTACACCAGGCATGTAAAAAAATGCGGCCTACGGCCCTTTACAAGCACACCTGAGGCCGGCACGAATGTTTTTACAGCATGTTTTATCTTCGAATTATAAAGTAAAGAAAAATTAGTTGTAATATGCGCAATTAGTTGTCGTGTGGGGCCCTCAGACAGCACATATGTGACCCATGTAGTCCTCGGGGCACCCTCAGTTTGACATGCCTGATCTACACGATAAACGCACCCAGAACATGCTTTAATGTGGGTATGATAAGAAACGTTTCTAATCACAGAGAGCTTACCAAAGAAGGGTTTTGACGACCCTGCAGTTGTGTCAAAGGCATGGCAACCTCCGTAGTGTTGGCGTCTACATAAATGCGCCCAGTGTGTGATGTAAAGTTGGTGGTGGTAAGGAGGGTACCCAGCCACAGAAAACTCGCCAAACAAAAGGTTGGGAGAACGGTTCAGTTGTGTTGAAGACATGACACCATCTTTAGTAATGGTGCCACAATACAATACACTCAGTAGAATGTTGGACAATATGTAAACGAGATGTGGACCACCCACTCCATTCTGGTTTGTGAAGACCTGACCAATCCTTGCTAGCAGGGAAAGTGGAAGTTAAATGATGATTATGAGCTGTGACGTTACTGGTACCAAGCTGTTTCAGACTTTACATTGCACGATGTGTATATATTTATTTCTTTAAATCGAGACAGACAAACCATATTGTTTTAAATTAGTATTTTTCAACCTAGCTAACTTGGTCATTTGCAATTCGAACACATGTATACTTCTATCGGTGTTCATCTCTCTCATATATTCAATTGTATTCCACAGCTCGGAAAGATTCCCTTCCTTGAGCTATTTAATTGTAAAAGACTATCTTGAGTTTCTAACTCAATATCTGTATATATATAAAATTAAGTATGTGTGTGTGTGTGTATTACCTTTTAGGGGCCTACGTCTGACGACCGATTTTCATGAAACTTTACAGGCTCATAGATTAGTCATCGGGGAGTGTTTTCTATATATCAGCGAATCATTTTTTTTTTATTCCGGAGTCATTCTGCAGTTAAAAATCGATAGGGGGGGGGGGGGGTCACCTTTCTTTAGGTATCGAAAAATAAGATTTTTGGCTTTAGCTCCCACATTTTGCCACCGATTTCGTTCAAATTTTAAAGCAAAATAGAATTTATCTTTGCACATCCTGTAATGGCTTTATATTTTGCATTTGTTGTTCAGGGACGGCGTGGCAGCCGCTTAAATATTCAAAAATACCACTTTTAGACTCAAATTTCCACTTTTTCGGCTGTAGCTCCCACATTAATCAACCAACTTTGTTCAAATTTTACATTACGCTAGATTTGATTATTTTACGTCTTAAAGTGGCTTTACATTTTGGATTTTATATTCAGGAACGGCGTAGCAGCCGCTTAAATATTCGAAAATACCACCTTTTCGCTCAAATATCCGCCTTTTCGGCTCTAGCTCCCACATTTTTCAACTGATTTCGTTCAAATTCGAAACTTCGGCTCCACCTCACACATAAATCAATTTATTTGGTTCAACTTTTATACTACGATAGAACCTATCATTGCACATCTTATAGTAGCTTTACACTTTGCATTTTTTGTTCAGGGACGGCGACCTATCATTAGCTCCCACATTTTTCAACCGATTTCGTAATCAAGAGGAAGAGTACCAATGATATAAACCTTTTCTAGTCTCAGGAAGGATCTATAGAAGTGGTTGATAGCTTCTACTACCTAGGTGACCTAATTAACAGAGGCGGAGGGTGCTGTGAGAGTATAATAGCTGGAATAAGGATAAGCTGGAAGAAGTTTAGAGAACTACTCCCACTGTTGACAACAAAAGGTTTCTTCCTAAGTACAAGAGGAAGGCTGGTGTGGAGTGCAGTGCTACATGGTAGTGAAACATGGGCTGTGACTGCAGAGGACATATGGTGCTACATGGTAGTGAAACATGGGCTGTGACTGCAGGGCACATGTGGTGCTACATTGTATTGAAACATGGACTGTGACTGCAGGGCACATGTGGTGCTACATGGTAGTGAAACATGGGCTGTGGCTGATGGGGACATGTGGTTCTACATGGAAGTGAAACATGGACTGTGACAGGAGAGCACATGTGGCGCTACATGGTAGTGAAATATGGACTGTAACTGCAGGGTACATGTGGTGCTATATGGTAGTGAAACATGGGCTGTGACTGCAGGGGACATGTGGTGCTACATGGTAGTGAAACATGGGTTGTGACTGCAGGGCACATGTGGTACTACATGGGCTGTGACTGCAGGGGACATGGGGTGCTACATGGTAGTGAAATATGGGCTGTAACTGCAGGGCACATATGGTGCTACATGGTAGTGAAACATGGGCTGTGACTGAAGGGGACATGTGGTGCTACATGGTAGTGAAACATGGGCTGAGACTGCAGGGGACATATGTAGACCAGAGAGAAATGAAGCAACCATGTTTTGTTTGATGTGGAATGTAAGTGTAACAGAAAGGTAGATGTTGGACAAGGTGAGTGATAAGTTGGGTTTAAGAGGAATCTGAGGTGGTGTGGAGGGGAGAAGACTGTGATGGTATGGACATGTGTGTCTATATCTAAAAATAGTTATATCAAAGTATGCCTGCTCTTTAAAATCCTTTGGCCAATGACCTCCATCCTCAAAATCACCAACTTTCCCAACCACCAGAATACATAGGAATGAGACAGTTCTAACCCAGTAGAAACCTTTTCTCTATTAAACATTTATATATATAAACACCCCCTTTGGTCCCGAATGACCATGGGATTTGTACCTAGAAAGTTCCCCTCTGAGGCACAATTCTGGGCAAGGTTGTTTGTGGAAGACTAGCAGTCCCCCATATATACCAGTCTCCCTTCTACATCACTGATGTTGTCCAAGGGAAAGGCAATGGTTGATACAGCTTACTCTCTATATACACCCTCTATACTCTATATACACTCTATACTTTCTATATACACACTATATACTCAATATATACACTATATACTCTGTATATACACTGTATACATACCATATATACTCTATATATGATTTTGTCTAAGGGAAAGGCAATGGCTGATACAGCTTACTCTCTATATACACACTATACTCTATATACACCTCCTATACTCTATATACTCAATATATACACTATATACTCTGTATATACACTGTATACATAACATATATACTCTATATATGATGTTGTCCAAGGGAAAGGCAATGTCTGATAAAGCTTGGCACTAGTGACATTGAAACTCATTTCTACAGCTGAGTGAATTGGAGCAATGTGAAATAAAGTGTCTTGCTCAAGGACACAATGTAAATCCCAGTTTGAGAATTGAACTCACAACCTTATGATTGTAAGCCCAACACTCTAACCAGTAAGCCATGTACTTTATATATATATATGTTCGATATGTAGAAAAGGAGTTGGCATAAATTCTATAGAATGTACACAATGGAGATCTTGGGTACACAAGAGATGTAGTGGGATAGCATGCAAACTAATAGGTAGGGAAAACTACATATGCAGTAGATGTACAGAAACATTTGCCAGTAGAAGTCGCAATGATAGACATATTTTTCAAGTGCAGGTAGGGTCTATAGAGGTGGTTGATAGCTTCAAGTACCTAGGTGATCAGATTAGCAAGGGGGAGGGTGTCCCAGGGCCATAGTATCTAGAATAAGGATGGGATGGAAGAAGTTTAGGGAGCTGCTTCCTCTGTTGACAAAGAAGGGTTTCTTCCTGCATACAAAAGGCCGGTTATATGATGCCTGTGTGAGATGCGCGATGCTGCATGGTAGTGAGACATGGGCAGCAACTGCAGAGGATATGCGATGGCTGGAGAGAAATGAAGCAAGCATGCTCCGTTGGATGTGCAATGTCAATGTGCATGAATGACCAAGCATAGATGAGTTGAGAGAGAAACTGTATAAGAGGGATAAGTTGTAGTGTGCGGGAGAGAAGAGTGAGATGGTATGGACATGTGATGTGCATGGAGGATGACTGCTGGGTAAAGAAGTGCCAAGAAATCCCAGTGGAAGGAAGACACAGTGAGGAAGACCCCAAAAATCATGGGCAGGGGTGGGGAGAGCTGACCTCAGATTGCTGAAGCTCACAGAGGAGATGATGAAGGACTGGGACGAATGGAGAGAGGCTGTGCTGAATAGGATCTGTCCCACCCTTACAAGCAGGGAAAAGCGGACGTGAAATGATGATGATGATGATGATGATGATGATACACACATATATATATATGTAATCGTGAATTTATATCAATTTAATGGCAGAAGGGACAAAGCAATTTTCCCATCTTGCTTTCCATAAACTGCTCAGCAGAGAATTTTGGTGATATTCATCTTCTTCACATATTTATTCCTGGAAGAGTTATAGAGGCAGAGTCCTCAATCTACTTTCCAGGAGCTCTTAGAAGGAACCCTCTCCAAATGATCTGGTTCGAGCCCGAAACGAGACCAGCCAAGCTCATGGATGTTATCCAACCATCTTCCTTAGAGTCTACATCTAGGTTTCCTGTCCATTGGTTTTGCCCATAAAATCTATCCACTAATTCTTTCCTGAGACATTCTAACCACTTGTCCATAACAGTGGACCTGTGATATCTCAATTCAGTTAAGTAGTGGCTCTACCTGGTGTAACTCTGATCTCCAAGCTGCGTACTCCCTCAAGTAACATTACACCATAGATACTTTGGTCATTACCCAAGATTCATTACCAAGGGTGAGGGTTGGGACAAATACCAAATTGAAGACAGTGAGTTTTACTTTTACACCTACCTCCCTTATTCTGATATCAAATGTTGAAGCTGACACATTACTGCACTAGCTCCTGTAATTTTCGCATTTAATTCTGCCTCTTGCCTTCATCAACTCATGAACCCTAGATACTTGAACTTCTCCCCTTGCTTCAGTGGAACTCCACTACATGTAAGGTGCCCTGTGCAGGCTTCCCTGAGAAGAGGAGTAACTCAGTCTTCACAACACTAGTTTTCAGTCCTATCATGCAGGGCTTGGTAGCAAACCTATCAAGTTAACATCTGGGATCATCTTCTGTTAAGTTAAATAACACCATGTCATCTGCAAATTCTAGCCAACTACTTTTACACCCACCAGTCGTCATACCACTTCCAACCCTCTAAAATTTTTGAGACTAGACACTCACATAATTTCCTGAGGTGAGAGAGGGTCCCTCAATTAAAAACTACAACAGGGAATGTTGGTGTTGCCAAAGAAAAAGAATGCTGAAAATTCCTACATAGATTAAAAATGACTTCAAGAAGACAAAGAATAGACATGAACAAGAATTTAATTCCAACAAAAAACGTTTCCCTCCAGTGTGTGTTCCTTTGTGTTTATTTAACCCTTTAGCATTTACATTACTCTAAATATACTATTGTATTTTCACAGTAATGGCTTTACCTCATATAATATCTCACATAACATTTACATTACTCTATATATACTATTGTATTTTCACAGTAAAGGCTTTACCTCACATAATATTTACATTACTCTATATATACTATTGTATTTTCACAGTAAAGGCTTTACCTAACATAATATCTCACATAACATTTACATTACTCTATATATACTATTGTATTTTCACAGTAAAGTCTTTACCTCACATAATATCCCACCTAACATTTACATACACTATATATACTATTGTATTTTTACGGTAAAGGCTTTACCTCACATAACATTTACATTACTCTATGTATACTATTGTATTTTCACAGTAAAGGCTTTACCTCACATAATATCTCACATAACATTTACATTACTCTATATATACTATTGTATTTTCACAGTAAATGCTTTACCTTACATAATATCTCACATAACATTTACATTACTCTATATATACTATTGTATTTTCACAGTAAAGGCTTTACTTCACATAATATCTCGCATAACATTTACATTACTTTATATATACTATTGTATTATCACAGTAAAGGCTTTACCTCACATAATATCTCACATAACATTTACATTACTCTATATATACTATTGTATTTTCACAGTAAAAGCTTTACCTCACATAACATTTACATTATATATACTATTGTATTTTTACAATAAAGGCTTTACATCACATAACATTTACATTACTCTATATATACTATTGTATTTTCACAGTAAAGGCTTTACCTCACATAACATTTACATTACTCTATATATACTATTGTATTTTCACAATAAAGACTTTACCTCACATAATACCTCACATAACATTTACATTCCTCTATATATACTATTGTATTTTCACAGTAAAGGCTTTACCTCACATAACATTTACATTACTCTATATATACTATTGTATTTTTACAGTAAAGGCTTTACATCACATAACATTGACATTACTCTATATATACTATTGTATTTTCACAGTAAAGGCTTTACCTCACATAATATCTCACATAACATTTACATTACTCTATATATACTATTGTATTTTCACAGTAAAGGCTCTTTTCCTTGTACGACAACTACAGGAGAAATACCTAGCTAAAAGTAAACCCCTATACTTAGATTTTGTTGACTTGGAGAAAGCCTTTGACAGAGTCCCCCGCTCCATTATCTGGTGGACTCTTAGAAAACTAGGTGTTGATGAATTGTTTGTCAGAGCTATACAAACCATGTATAAAGAAACAGTCAGCAAGGTTAGAATTAACAACGAATCATCATTTTACGTCCGCTTTTCCCAGTTTGCAAGGGTGGGACGGGAACTTATTCTGGCTTGATTTCTACAGCTGGATGCCCTTCCTAACACCAACCTCATTTACAGTGAGTGCTGGGTGCTTTTTTTCCGTGGTGCCTACACGTCCACTTTACACTGTCGGCTGGGTGCTTTTTTGCCATGGCACCTCCATGACCACTTTGCAGTGGAATGATAGGGACCCCTGTCCTATCATCTCATTTCTACAGCTGAGTAAACTGGAGCAATGTGAAATAAAGTGTCTTGCTCAAGGACACAACACATAACCCGGTCTGAGAATTGAACTCACAACCTTTCGATTGCAAGGCCAATGCTCTAACCACTAAGCCATGTGCCTCCATGAATATAGTGAAGAATTTAGTGTAAAAGTTGTTCATCAGGGCTCTGTCTTAGCCCCCTCCTATTTATTATTGCCCTTCAGGCTATAACAGAGGAGTTCAAGACCGGCTGCCCATGGGAACTCTTATAGCTAAAATTAACCTGTCTAAGACTAAAGTTCTAGTATGTAGGAAGGAAAATAGGGCACTGGTCCCATCTGGGAAATGGCCATGCTCAGTGTGTAGGAAAGGAGTAGGCAGAAACTCCATTTTATGTCCCAAATGCAAAGTACGGGTGCATAAAAGATGTAGTGGGATCACAGGTAAGCTAACTAAGAATATAGATTTTATATGTGGTTAGTGCTCTGGTGCAATAAGTAGCAGCAAGTGCCCACAGAATACTAGCTCATTTCATTGCACAGATGGTTCTATAGAAATAGTGGACAGCTTCCGTTACCTGGGTGACAAAATTAGCAGTGGGGGAGGGTGCTCTGAAAGTACAGTAGCTAGAGTCAGAACGGGATGGAAAAAGTTCAGAGAGCTTATACCATTATTGGCCGCTAAAGGGTTCTCTCTAAAAATGAAAGGCAGGCTGTATGATGCCTGCATACGAACATCAATGTTACATGGCAGTGAGACCTGGGCATTGTGTGCAGAGGATATACGCAGACTGGAGAGAAACGAAGCTTGCATGCTCCGCTGGATGTGTAATAGTAATATACGTGAACGGCAAAGCATAAACGAACTAAGGGAGAAATTAGGAATAAGAGGGATCAGATGTTGTTTACTCGAGAGAAGGCTACGTTGGTACGGTCACGTGATGCGCATGAAAGACGACAGCTGTATAAAAAAGTGCAGGGCGATAAAAATAGACGGTAGCCACGGAGTAGGCAGACCCAGAAAAACCTGGGACGACTTGATAAATTCCGACCTCACACACTTACACCTCTCCAAGACAATGTCATTGGACGAGATCTTTGGCGCTACACAGTTATACAGAAGACCTAAGTACAAAGCGAAACCTACAGTCAGTAGGCACCTCTAACAAAATACACCCCCGTCCCACTACCCCCACCCCATCCACACCACCCCTTTCAATGTAAAGTTATGTTGGTACCACAACATCCAGCCCGAAACAAATGTGGCCGTGTAGGTAACATGGTAAAAACCTCCCAGTTCCACACTGTAAATGTGGTTGGTGTTAGGAAGGGCATCCAGCTGTAGAAAACCCGCCAGACAGTCCTATGCGAGCAAAACAACCACTCTTGCCTCAAGTGAGAAAATTCCCGTCCAAACCCATGCGAGCGTGGAATATGGACGTTAAACGAAGATGATGATGATGATGATACATATATACATATACATACATACACATACATACATACACATACATACACACATACATACATATATATATACATACTGACACACACGTACATATACATATATATACATACACACACACACATACATATACATATATATACATACACATACTCATATATACATATACACACACATATACACATATATACACATACACAGACACATACATACACACATACATACATATATACATACATATATATATCAGTACCCATACATATACACATACATAGTATTTATACATATACACATATACACAGTATTTATACATATATATATATATACCAGTACCTATACATATACACATACACAGTACTCATACATACACACATATATCAGTATTTATACATTAGTATTCATATATAAGTACTTAAACATACATACATATATATACCAGTACTCATATACATATATATCAGTACTTATACACATACACACATATCAGTACTCATACATATACACATATATATATCAGTACCCATATAGACATACACTCCGCTGGATGTGTAATAGTAATATACGTGAACGGCAAAGCATAAACGGACTAAGGAAAAAAAATTAGAAATAAGAGGGATCAGATGTTGTTTACTCGAGAGAAGGCTACGTTGGTATGGTCACGTGATGCGCATGAAAGACGATAGCTGTATAACAAAGTGCAGGGCAATAAAGATAGACGGTAGCCACGGAATAGGCAGACCCAGAAAAACCTGGGACGAGCTGATAAATTCCGACCTCACACACTTACACCTCTCCAAGACAATGTCACTGGACCGAGACCTTTGGCGGTACTCAGTAATAGAGAAGACCCGCCTTACCTAAATACAAAGTAAAACCTACTACAGTCAGTAGGCATCTCTAACAAAATACACACATATATATATATATACATCAGTATATATATTATTTCATATTACTCAGCTGTAGAAATGAGATGACAGGACCGGGGCCCCCACCCCCCACCGCAAAGTGGTCGTGGAGGCGCCGCGGCAAAAAAGCACCCAGCCCACACTGTAAAGCTGACGTGAAGGTGCCACGGAAAAATGAGCACCCAGCACTCACTGCAAACGGGGTTGGCGTCAGGAAGGGCACCCAGCTATAGAAACCAATCCAGAATCAGCTCCCACCCCACCCTTGCAAGCATGGAAAAGCGGACGTATGATGAAGTTGATATATATATATATATTAGTATATATATACACATAGATATGTACATATATATACACATATATATATACACACATATATATCAGTGTACATATATATATACATACATATATATAAATGAATATTTATTCAATTTAAAGTGCCAATTATCTATATATAACAAGATATTAATTTTTCTAGGGATGGGGAAATTTTATTTCATATTACTCAGCTGTAGAAATGAGATGACAGGACCGGGGTCCCCACCCCCCACCACCCCACCGCAAAGTATGAATTTTTCTAGGGATGGGGAAATTTTCAGTTTGTTTTTATATTTTCACTTCATTTTTTTACTTTCTATTTAATACAGTCTTTGATCCAATATAATCCTGACAGTATTTGAACCAGTTTACCTCATATATATGTATGCACACACAACACTCAAGTTTCGCCATCTACTGCCATTTCATTCATATTTATTGTTTAATTAACTCTAGTCTAATTCATCAACTATTGTTAATTATATTATTACGTAGATTTCTTATAAAATCTAGTGCATATATAGGGTTAGAACGTTCAACTTGACAGTCAGTACCAATGTTCAGCATGGTAGCCAGTACATATGCCAACTACCCAACCGGCCAGCCAGCCGTATTTGCGGTTGACTGGCCAATTGGGCGGTTGGTATGTGGAACGTTCAACTACGCAGTCAGTACCAAAGTTCAACATTGTAGCCAGTGCATATGCCGATCGCCGCGCCCTCTTTGCTCTTTTTCAATGACCTGGAACTAAGTAAAAAGAGTAGGAGATAACTCGACAAGAGCGGAGAGGGTGAGATTCGAACCATGTAAAGTCGTTGGCTCCTGAACTTCGTAAGCGGGGCTGCTACTGACTGAGCAGCGCCGGCAGCAAGGCAAATCGCGCATAAAATAACGCTTATATCGACAAAAAAAACAAAAATGTCCATGTTGCACTCTTGTTTGTTGTTCTTTTATTTTACGTAAACATTTCACTGCTCTAGCGTCTTATTCCCTGTTAGATTACACTTAATTCCATTAAACATTCATTCTTAGTCTCGTGGTAAACTATTTCATCTATATTTATATCGCTGTTACAGCCTTTTATTTCTACATCTTTCACCTATAGCGACTGTTACGCCGGTATTATAAGTAGCTTTATAACAAGAAACGATGATATAACTCCACAAAATGTGTTCTTGAGCAAGACATTTCACTTCATATTGCACCAGTACACCGAGTTATACATAGACAGATACATACATACACATATATATGTACACAGATAGAAATAAGAGGTAGATGTAAAGAGAGGAGGAGAAGGACGAGTTAGATAGTGTAAAAGATTTAAAGAGAGGGTGAGAGTGTGACACACATTTATCTGTCTATCTCTCTCTATTTTAACACCGGTCGTTATAATTAGTTTTATAACACCGCTATATTACCGACATGAAAGAGGTAAATAATTATTTCTTAAATGTTTAGAACATGTTTCTCTTGTCTTCTTAACATAGCAAGGACCTTATCTCATTTACTGGTCTCTACTTTTAGGACTTTGCTGGTCCCATGTGCCCTCCATGAAGACACACTCGTCCCTTCTCTCTCAGCACCCGTACTAATTACTACACATACGTATATATATTTATTTTAAGAAACCTTAATGACAAATAATATAAAGTGTTTGTAAAGTGGGGAAGAGTAGTTTTACGGTGCAGTTGTTATATAGATATCGTTTTTGCAGTGGGGTCGTGACTGGCGTATAATAATGAGTCACTGTTGATGTATATACAAATCATATTTTGGATATAAGTGAAGTTATTTAAGAGATTTAGTTGTTTTGTATACATTCCAGTTGTTGTCTCCCTGTTTCTTCTTCAACAACTATAACGGTACGCGATGGGGCCCACCCACAGCCCCGGCGGACAGAATGGAGAAGGCGTTTCCCCGGAGCACGGCAAGGGAGACGCGCTGGAAAAGCCACTCCAACTCGCGGGGCTCACACCTGCGGCTGGCCAGCTCAGCGCCTATGGTGGTGAGTAAGGCGGTAGCCC